>BROE01000010.1:3468048-3478078 GCA_036571765.1 Plecoglossus altivelis | reverse complement strand
CCATGACATCATTCGACGGCCAGCCAGTCAAGCACAGCTGTACTGTAGGTAGAATGTGTGTATGTGTGTGTGTGTGTGTGTGTGTGTGTGTGTGATATTAGGTACACGACTGTATGTGTGTGTCATAGCAGTTTTGGTGTGTGTGTGTGCAGTTCCTCCCAAACACATTTTACGCCCCATTGTAAACTCCCATTTATTCAGACGCCTGCTGTTGCGGTCAGCAGATGGGCGTAGAACACTGATGTAACTGATGGATAAAACACATGGCCATGTACTGCTGTTGCACTTTGTCATTGGAGCTGGTCAACTGCTTTGGTTTCATTAACACACACACACTCGTTCACACACTCATACACACATAAATAGCAAGGGAGATGGGGCTAATTTTAGCTTCCTTGACATGAGTAAGGACATCTTAACTCTGTGAGAACTCCAGTCGCCAAGGAGATACCTGCTGGGACTGACTCTCTCTGTCTTCTCTCTCTCTCTGACCTCCCCTGACTCTCTCTTTCTCTCTTTCCCCCTCTGTCTTGACTTCTGTCTCTCTCTCTTTCCCTCTATCTTGACTTCTGTCTCTCTCTCTCTCTCCCTCTCCTTAACACAGACCCAGCACTGAAGCAGGAAAGGTAAAGTGCACTGGTGTTACTGTGTGGCAGAGAATACTCGTGTGTGTTTGTGCATGCTTGGACACAGCATTTGGAATAAGTCTGTTATTTCGTTTGTGTGTGTGTCTCTGTGTGTCTGTGTGTGTGCGCAGCATACATCTGCAAACTCTCTGTTGAAGGCCCCAGTGTGTGAAGAGGAGACTGCAGATTCCTCCCTGACTACATGTAGCTCAGGTGAGTGTGTGTGTGTGTGTGTGTGTGTGTGTGTGTTGGGGGAGGTCTCTTGGCCTAGATGTTGTTAGTTATTGATGAACCTAAGGGAAGCTCAAGAGAACTAAAGGTGTGAGTTACCAGAACACACACACACACAAGGACCCAAGGGTGTGTGTTACCTCTGAAAACACAAACAGGGCATTGCATATCCTGGTTTCACTTTCAAAGGCCAGACATACACCACACACACACACACACACACACACACACACACACACACACACACACACACGAACGATATGGTATTCTTGTCTGTGACTGAATTAGTGCTCTTATCTGATCTATGTGCTTGACTGCTTCACTTAACTTCTATAAGTCTTTCTGCTTCCAGACTGGCTAGCTGAGAGTCTAGAGGGGATGGAGGAAGTGCAAAGGGACTCTCAGGGAGCTCAACCAATAACATTACCTACAGCCTTGACAGACACCCTCTGCTCCAATGACTGTTCGGCGGGGGGCGGGACAGAGACCTGTCATCGCTTAAAGGCCACCAGTGCTTTTCATGGAGACAAGTTAATGGACAGGCCCCCTGCTGAGTGTCCTGAAGAACTCAGATCAGAGATGGAACAAACCACGGCAGAGGGGGGTAGACTGAATCCCCCAGAGGACAAGGAAATGAGCCGGTCCGACCTCCAGGGAGTGGAAGAGGAGGAGGTGGAGGAGGCCGAGGAGGCTGAGGAGGCCTTGGAATTTAATGAGGACGAGGAGCAGGAGGAGACTGATTCGTCAGTGCCTCTAAAGACTCACCCACAGGAAGGCATGGTGGTGGAGCTGCACCCGGAGGGCCACCTCCATCAGGAGGCCCACCTGCATCAGGAGGCCCAGCTCAGCGAGGGGGCCCAGTGTACGGAGCAGGAAGGGCGTCATCAGGAGGGCCTGATGGGGGTGGAGAGGATGACGACCAACGTAGGAGCAGGTTCTCTAGATGATCTTGCCAAATGCATCACTGTAGAAGAGGTCAGTATGTGTGTGCATGTTTGTGTGTGTGTGATGTTTTTGTGAGATTTGAGACGGTTACAATTGGGTTCACAAACTGGACAGGCTGTTCATAGTCATGCTGACTCAGTATCATATAACAGAAACACACACAAACACACACATACAAATACACACACACACACACAACCACATACACTTTTGTGACCTCTCTAAATGTCATCTCATTCGGACTTCAATTCTCTCTCTCTCTCTCTTAAAATCTCTCTTAATCTTAAAAAAGGGAGAGAGAGGAAGGAAAGCACAGAGCAAAACACAGGGAGAAGAAGAGAGGGTAGCGGAGGAAGAGAGAAAGAGAAGGACATACTGGAGAGGAGGAGAGAGCAGAACGATAAGCAGAGTGGAGGAGAGGCAGCTTCTAATTAGCCAGCCAGACTCGGCCCTCATTAGGGCATCGTTACCAAATATGGAACTTCCTGCCCTGGAGACAAGCCAGGAGGCCATGGAGATGGGAACTAGGCGCACCTGCTCCCTTTCTCTCTCGCCCCTCTCTCTCTCTCTCTCTTGCTCTCTGTCTCCTCATATCTCTCTCTCTTTCTTGCTCGCCTTTTCTATTGCTCTGTCACACTCTCCTTCTCTTGCTCTTTCTATCACGTTCTCTTCCCTTCCCTCTCTCTCTCTCTCTCTCTCTCTCTCTCTCTCAACTCTCTCACTTTAAGTCTCTCACTCTGAGTCTCTCCCTCCCTCTTCCTTGAAGTCCATTATGTTGTGAGTCCTTCCTGGAGGCTGGATGGAGAGTTAAACAGCTCTTCAGTCTCCTCCCCCCATCACTCCATCTTGCTCTTTCTCTCGTGGCCTTTCAACGCTGAGGCTGATAGTCTGGTTTCCCTAATGGACACATTAGTCACCATTTAGCCATGTAGACACAGGGACCCCTGCTGGACAGGTTCTGCCACTGCAGGTGGACTTGATTCCGTCTAATCAGTTGTACGTGTGTGTCTTCCAGACCGCACCTGCCCCAGGCCTGGTGTCCATCCTGAAGAGGAGGAGTGTGTGTGTGTCCCCCAGCTCTGCCCCTCCCCCTCACAAGCCCCCTGCCAAGCGAAGGGTCCGCTTCAAGGTACCTGATGAAGGCTATGACCAGGGTAAGTGTGCGTGTGTGTTTGTGCAAACGTATTGATTTGTTTTCAAACACTATCCATTGTATTTTCACGCACACATTTTATGCAACAGTGAAGTGATGTAAGTTAATAGAATATTTTGCTCTCTCCCTCTCTCTCCCTCTTTCTCCCTGTGTTCCTCCCTCTCTCTTTCCCTCTATTTCTCTCTTCCTTCCTTCCTCCCTCTCTCTCTCTCTCTCTCTCTCTCTCGCTCTCTCCCTGTCCTAGACGTGACAGGCGGAGACTCCTGTCTGCTGCTCTTCCTGCTGTGTCTGGTCACCGTGGTGATCAGTGTGGGAGGCACCGCCCTCTACTGCGCGCTGGGTGACGCCCACTCCTCCGTCTGCAGGGACTTCTCCCGCAACGCTGACTTTTACCTGGACCAGGTGCATCGTGGGATGGAGCAGCTCCGACACTGGCTGGCCCCGGGGTCATAGATGGGTGAGGGAGGGAAGGAAGGGCAGGAGGGAGGGAGGGGAGGGGGAGATGTGGAAAAGAGTTTTCACGATTTAAACTCCCTCTTCCTTTCTGTCACACTACTTCGGGAGTCCTAGCTGTAGCATAGTGGCTGGCCTGTGTGTGTGTGTGTGTGCGCACGTGCGTGTGCGCGTGCGTGTGTGCGTTCGTTCTCCATATGAGGCTAGATCCACGCGATGAAACAGTACGCTGATGTAGGATATCAGCTGTAACTGACCCTGGGTCAGCTTCCAAGCTGGAGCTCCAACAGGCTGATAACACTCTGCTGACCCTGGGTCAGCCTGCTAGACTGGACTCATCTTCTTAACTGGGACTGTGGTTCAGAACGACGCAACAGGAAGTGACACGTCTCCCCTTTCAGGCTAATCCACTTAAGACATTTTGAAGACGTTATTATTTTTAAAGACACCTTTAAAAAAACACACAAAAAAAACACTTTAACCTTTGAACCTCGAATATCAAGCAACTATCTGTGGTTATAGACTATAATGAAATAATGTCTTAAATTGTTTATGGATGAAACTTTGTTTTAAATGAAATATTTGATTCTTCTGTTTTAGTCCTCAGTGAGGACGAGTGAGGTGAGAGGCATTAGTGGTCCCAATGCATCCAGATGTTTCGCAGGTATCATCAGTCATCAGTTGTCACCAGGAAGTCCACCGTTTGTTTTGGTTTGGGGTGTAAATCATTTGTGTGCTGGGACCACCGGGATGCTGGGAAGGTGTGCGTGCCTGGTGCCGCATCCACGATGACGTCATCCACTGTGACGTCATCCACTGTGACGTCATCCACTATGACGTCATCAGGTTCTGGAACGCGCTGGTCTGTCTGTCATCCACTGGGACGCACCCTACGGGGCCGTATGCAATGAAAGAGACTAGATGCCTGTTGGATGGAGCCAGTTCATGGAATAATCCAGGCTTATTTCAGTATGATGATTCAGCATAGGCCCCCAAGAGCAGAGAGCAATATGCATGTTTTGTCATGTTTATGTCAGTAGAATGTTTGGGTCCCACCGGTTAGAGAACGCCAGGTGTCTCACAGCAGGAGAGCTGGTCTAGGATCAGTCTGGTCTGCTTATCACCTGTGGACACGGAGCGCACAGGTATGGACTTGCTGGACCCAGGTCAGCGTGCTTCCCTCGTTCCTCCCTTGGTTGCTCCTGGCAACCCAGCAACTTGTCAGCATCTTTAGTGTATTTTGTAGGGGGTGTATGGAGAAGGGCGAGGATGAGGGCGATAATTCTAGTAGCTTCCAACTTTTTATTTTTATTGACTAAACGTATTTTGACCATTATGATGTAGGTGATAATAATGAGGTCTATGACAAGCATGGTGGTGGTGAGGATGGGCTTTCTGAAGCGTTTAGGAAAAGGCTGTCTGGTACTAAAATAACGCTGATTTGTCGGAACATTGTATTTCCGTCAGTGTGTTTGGATTGAAAGTCCAAGGTAGCCTTTCTTTTGTGACGACGGTTCACATCTTAAACTCAGTCTCTGCATTACTTCTGATGACCACTGATTGATCGTCACCATTGATTCAAGTCTTACTTTTTATTAGATTTTTTTTCAGTTAATTTTATATTTAATTTTGGTGTTTCGTTTTTGTTTGCTAACCCTTATGCGTACCGATTCAGAGAACGACACAACTAATCTTTTGTTGGCGAATATCGGTCAGTTTAATTCTGTCTTAAAAAAAAAAAAAAAAAACGGGAAAAAAACTTCAAGGTGGATCTGTGGATGATCTGGAGCAGAGACCGTCTTTGTGTCGCACCCAGAAGTGACCAGATCCTTTAGGAGGACATCTCAATAGTCTAACATGGTTCCCTTCATCTCTCTTTCAGTGCCCATTCCTTGTTGCAGAGTGGCCTTAGAACTCATCCTAGGTCAGGGGTCACCATCTCCGTCCTGGAGGGCTACCATCCAGGCTTTTTCCCCCCTTCAACTTCAATTAAGCACACCTGATTCTACTAATTACTTAGATGACAAGCTTAATTAGGCTATATTAGGTTCAGCTGAAGTGAGAACCTACAGGATGGTAGCTCTCCAGGACTGGAGGAGTTGGTGACCCCCCCCCCCTGGCCTAGGTGGTTTTCAATGGTTCATTGGCGCTTTGTCTACAACTTTTACTGATGGAGTCCATCTTTGTAGTCCATGTTGTTAATGGAAGAGAGATTAAGTAGGAGCCAAGGAGAGAGAAAGAAGCCACCACAGAGTATCGAGACGCAGCCTTCATTTGTATTTGCACGAGTGCTCTGGCTGGCTCAGACCACTCTTTTGTCTTAATGCTGTTATTTTTTTCCCTCTGATTTTAATGTAATGTCCGTTTTGCTCGCTAAGTTTAAAACATTAACAACAGATCAAAAAAGGATTGTGCATGTACCTTTATGTCCTTGTTTTTTTGTTGATGTGGGTAACGCTGATGGTTTTGTAAATCAGTTGAACCTAAAATGATTATGCCTTGAAGAAGGTGATGTTTTATTCAGCACAACCTTTAGGTGTAGAAAATTCCATATGAAACAGAATTATTTACGTAGCTTTGAGGTTATGTGCGTGGAAGAAGACTGCATAATGTTTGTAATATAAAGGTCGACATTAACGGATAACCCGGCAAGCAGACTGGTCTTGATGACTTGACACAACTGTATGTTTCTTCCTGTTGACCTGTTGTGGGTAAATTTCATTGTTGGAAACTAAAGATCGACTGCTTATTTGTTTTGTTTTTTTGTTTAATATATCATGAGTTTATATATCTAGTGCAAATAGCTGTAAACAGAATCAAAAACTGCAACAAATGATGGACGTGTCTTCATTAGAATTTATATATTATTAGTTAATCTTATTAATGTACAATTATTATTTGTACCTAGTATGTGTCGGAATATGTCGGTAAAAAAAATGAACGGAACGAAGTTTTTTGCGATAGCGTACGCCTGACGTAATCACGTTGATTACGGATGTAAACAGTTTGAGCGGTTTCACGTGTGTTAAACGTTTCTAGGAGCTTTAACGTATCTGGTATCAATCTCTTGCCGGTAGAAGGTTGATCATGAATCCCAAAATCGAACGATTTTTTAGTTCAGGAAAAGGTAACGGATTACGGGCAACGCAGAAGATTCTAGCAGGAGAGCTCATCTGTTCGGTACAACCGCTCGCATCTTGTGTGTCTAATAAGTTCTCCAGACAAATATGTCACTACTGCTTCTCAAGGTAAGGATACAAAATGAAACCACAATCAAATGAAGCACTCAGCCACACATTTATTAACGTTACGGACATTTCAATAGACTAGAATCACGGAAGAGCAAGAGATACAAAATGTACACTTAAAAGCACGTTCATATAGCCTGTAATAGTTAGTGCGGGCATGCGAAGTAAAAAACACCGGATAATTTGAAAAAAGTCAATGTAATTTCGCTCTTTATTCGAGTTAAATACTTAAAGGCATGATTTATTCTATATTCTTTGTTAGTCCATGCCATTGCATTCCTACAATACCGTGATTTGACCGCTTGGTGGCAGTGCTGGTCTGTCCTCTATCCACCATGGTCCCGTCTCACGGACTCCCTTTGAAAGCTCTTACACCTCCTTCTATGGATACGACGGTGACCAAAGCATCGTGCTCTTTTTTATCTTCGAATTTAAAGCAAATCTAAGTCTCCTAATTACTTCATCATTAATTATTCATGGTTGAGATGCTGGTGCGCTGTGTGACCACGAAGAAAATAAGTGGACTTTCAACTCCGTTATTTCCATGACAACAGTGCCGGAGCATTCATTCATGACCATTTTCAGATGCTTTCATCCAACGCAACATACAGTTGTGTCTTTGAATTTGCGAACCTCTCTATCCATGTTCTGATGCTCCGCCATTAACCTTCCCATCCTGGACATTATCTCTCCTGCCCTGTCGTACCCTTCCCTTCATGCTAAACATGCTTCCCCAGCAAAGCAGAGAAACAGCCAGGGGTAAAACAGTCCACACGACCCATATACAGTCCACATAAGTCCCTGTCACACAGTATCTCCGTACAGAGCTGGGATTGTGTGGTTAGTAGAGTATAATTGGCGCAGTGAGAAGCAGTGTGGTCCATGAAGCTATGCTTGGATGAGGCTGATCATGTCCCCATTTCCTGGGAGCTCGTATGGGGCCCATGTGGGTCCGGGTCTTGGTCCTGGGTGACTCACTCTGGGGGTCTTGTTCCAGTCCGCAGGCTCTGCTGGATTCTTGTTATGTTCTTATAGTGAGGATTGTTGGATGGGATAATGTTTTTCATGACTGGCATGTCTGCTCACCCTTTAGGATGGTGTTTGTGTGTCTGTGTGTGTGTGTGTGTGTGTCCGTGTGTGTGTGTATTTGTGTGTGTCAGCATGCCGTGGGGCTATGTATGCTCTGCAGTTGTTTTAGGGGAAATAATGTTGTTACAGAGGCAATCAGAGCTCAAACCCTGAACTCCACTGCACACACACACACACTCTCAAGCCCGTGATATGTTTTTAGTTGCTGAACCAGTAAGTGTGTGTACACATCCGGAACCGTGAGTCCACTGACCCGACAGTGAAGTGGTTTTACACTCTCACACACACACACACATACACACACACACACACACTCTCAGGATGGATCATGGAGCGGAAGTGTTTGACAACTGAAACAAAAAAAAAGCTTATCTTAAACTCCTAGCTGATCCGCTCAACATGACATCATCCTGTGTGTGTGTGTGTGTGTGTGTGTGTGTGTGTGTGTGTGTATGTGTGTGTATGTGTGTGTGTATGTGTGTGTGTGTGGCTGTGAGAGAAAGGTGGAGAAAAAGCAAGGCTGAAAAGGTGATGGAGAGATGAGGGGGTCGAGGGAGAAAGAGAAGAGAGATACCAGAGACTTTCATGGACCAGGGCTGCTTTTCCAGGCCTGAATACCAAATTTACAGCCCCATCGTGTGTTGAGCAGATATACGGCGTGGTGCTGTGCCAGGGCTGGCTGAAAGGCGCTGGAAACACAGTACAAATCTTCGCTCTCCCCCCCACCCCCACCCCACCCCTCACATTAGTGACAAGTCTGCGCTTTTTAATAAGAGACCTCCCATTTCATGTTGGCAGGTCCTACATTAGATTTAGACAAGTTAGACAAGTTTGGCCTCCAGCTACCATGCTATATTGGTCTATTTTCTGTGTGTGGGTGTGGGGGGGGGTGTGTCAGATGAAAGTGCTGGTCCAAAGCTGGTTGATGGATGTGTTCATTGTGCTCCGCGTTGCTCCACTCAGCCTCCTCTGTCACCATAGGGCTGATGGCAGTGGGAGTGACAGGTGGAACGAATCCATCGCACCCAGATCGCTGCAGGATGGAGTCTGTGGCACCTGGAGGTTCTCTATGGAGGTTATGGTCAGGGAAAACACCTGGTTCTTGTCATGAGAAATACCTGGTTCTTGTCAGGAGAAACACCTGGTTCTTGTCAGGAGAAACACCTGGTTCTTGTCAGGAGAAACACCTGGTTTTGGTCAGGGAAAACACCTGGTTCTGGTCAGGAGAAACACCTGGTTCTTGTCAGGAGAAACACCTGGTTCTTGTCAGGAGAAACACCTGGTTCTTGTCATGAGAAATACCTGGTTCTGGTCAGGGAAAACACCTGTTCTGGTCAGGAGAAACACCTGGTTTTGGTCAGAGGAGACACCTGGTTTTAGTCAGGAGAAACGCCTATTCTGGTCGTGGTTCTGGTCCTCCACCATTGTTCTGCTGTGTCTGTGTCGTGGTGATGGAGGAAGGTGGTTCAGAGTTTAGTATACAACTAACACTGTCCCTGTCGATGGAACCCTTAGACACACACATACCGACACACACACACATATATATGCCAGGATCACAGGCACAGCTTGACATTTATTCAATACTTCAGAAACATATTCAACTCCCCTCAGAACGACCACACACACTCACACGGATGCTGTTCTAGCTAAGATGGTGATGTGAGGAATCAATGAGGAATCAGGACGTGTGGTGTGTGATGGTGTGTGTGTGTGTGTGTGTGTGTGTGTGCGTGCTTGTGTGTGATGGCTTACATGGGGCAGAGAGACCTGGGTGAGAATAAGCTATGCTATTGATTTAACACGCTGCACCCCTCACACTGATGTTAGTGTTGCTAAAACAGTTGGAAGACTTGGGGCTACACACACACACACACACACACACACACAGGATTGGAAATGTCCCTGTTTGTGGGGTGTGTGCATGCGTGTGTGGGACAGCTGGCTGGTGGGTTAGTCTGGCCTGGTGCCTGGCTATCTTATTTGTTCTTAATGGGATCTCAGGTTTTAGAAGACATGAATGTACACTACATGCATATATACACACTCAGACTGGGAAAGAGCCACTGCTGGAATAAAGGGATGCTCATAATCAGCTGTGCAGTCACACTGGGTAGATCCATGATAGTGGAGTCTTAACCAATAGGATTGCTGTAGAATTTCACTGCTAACAGGATGACTGCAGGGTAGAACCAGACAGATACCGGGCCTGCTATTGGATCAGATGTTCTGCGACAGTAGAACCAGACAGATAGACTGGGCCTGCTATTGGATCAGATGTTCTG
>BROE01000010.1:3464398-3467930 GCA_036571765.1 Plecoglossus altivelis | reverse complement strand
GTGCTTGTGTGTGATGGCTTACATGGGGCAGAGAGACCTGGGTGAGAATAAGCTATGCTATTGATTTAACACGCTGCACCCCTCACTCTGATGTTAGTGTTGCTAAAACAGTTGGAAGACTTGGGGCTACACACACACACACACACACACACACAGGATTGGAAATGTCCCTGTTTGTGGGGTGTGTGTGTGCGTGCATGCGTGTGTGGGACAGCTGGGTGGTGGGTTAGTCTGGCCTGGTGCCTGGCTTGCTTATTTGTTCTTAATGGGATCTCAGGTTTTAGAAGACATGAATGTACACTACATGCATATATACACACTCTCAGACTGGGAAAGAGCCACTGCTGGAATAAAGGGATGCTCATAATCAGCTGTGCAGTCACACTGGATAGATCCATGATAGTGGAGTCTTAACCAATTGGATTGCTGTGGAATTTCACTGCTAACAGGATGACTGCAGGGTAGAACCAGACAGATACCGGGCCTGCTATTGGATCAGATGTTCTGCGACCGTAGAACCAGACAGATATACTGGGCCTGCTATTGGATCAGATGTTCTGCGACAGTAGAACCAGACAGATAGACTGGGCCTGCTATTGGATCAGATGTTCTGCGACAGTAGAACCAGACAGATAGACTGGGGCTGCTATTGGATCAGATGTTCTGCGACCGTAGAACCTGACTGACGCTCGGTGATCCAGCTTAGGAAGCTCACTATATTCACTGAGTTTCTCTCAGCGAGCCAAACCTCAACACAGCTCCCTCCCTTTCAATTACACACACACACAAACATAACGTATATGAGATGGGATGAAAAGTCCGGAACCAGTCAGTCGTGAAGCATACAAATACCTACTTTAGATAAGACAGGAAACATGCAGTGTTCACAGAAAGCTGCATAGCAAAGAGAGATGAGAGCAGGGAATTAGTTCAAATGCTACTCAGCATTCCCCACGCCTCCTTCTACCCTGCTCTCTCTCTCTTTCTGTCTCTCTCTTCCTCCCTCCTACCTTTCTCTCTTCCTTCTGTTTTCTCTCTTCTATCCTTCTACCATCCATCTCTGCCTCCCTCCCTCCCTCCCACTCCTCCCTCCTTCCCCACTCCTCCCTCTATCCCTACATCCCCACTCCTCCCTGCCACTCCTCCCTCCTTCCCCACTCCTGCCTCTATCCCTCCCTCCCCACTCCTCTCCTCCCTCCCTTCATCCCTCCCTTCAGTCATTGTTTCTTCCCTCGACTGCAGGATAGACATTCTAAACATCTGTCCTTGGGTAATATGCAGACACACACAAACTGCATCACACAGACGCACACACTTGCAGACACTGCATCACTTAAATTTATTGCTGTTTGGAAATAGAGTTGTGTGTGTATGTGTGTGTGAGCTCACACCGGCCCCTTCAAAGCCACAGTTGAGCCTGTATAGAAAGTTATGGCAGACTCCAACTGACAGAATCTGATGTCACTTCCTGGTCTGGAGTGATTGTTGTGATTCAAGTTACTGACCTCCCCCACCCGTTCTGTCTCCAAGATGGCTGACTCAGGGTCAAGGGTTAAACCCCAGGGTTTGGTTCAATCAGACACGAAGCTCAAAACTGTACACACACACACACACACACATGCTCACACACATGCTCACACACACACACACACACACACACAGACATGTCATATTAAAGTGAGCTATATGCCACACTCGGAAATGAGAAGAGCAGTGAGGCACAACAGGACAGAGAAGAGGACCCCTCTAATTACACACACACACACACATGCTCTCACACACATGCTCACACACCCACACATGCTCACACACACACACATGCTCACACACACGCTCCCACACACACACACACGCTCCCACGCACACACATGCTCACACGCACACACACTCATACACACACACACACACATCAGGCTGTGGAAATTAATTACCTAAACACACACAAGCATGAACACACAAGCTCAACTCACTAAGGTCATTAATTACTACAGAGAGTATAGAGACTGGTTAACCAACCCAAACCTGCACACACGTCTCTCTTTTACACGTGTGTGCGCGCGCACACACACACACACACCCCTGGTTCTTTGTAAGCCTTTTTTTTGTCTGCAGAGGTAATTGATATGAAAATGTTCAATAGGGGCTGAGACGGAGAAGCAGTTTTATTCAGTGACTGACAGGTTCTGAAAAAAAAACTCGAAATGTATTCCTGAGGTGTGTGTGTGTGTGTGTGATGTATTCACAAGCACCCCTCCTGGCTCCATAGCCAGTACTCTCCGAAGCAGAACGTCAACACTAGCAGTGTCAAAAACACACACGCACACACACACACAATCGATAAACACCCAAACACCATGTTCATAGTGATGGTCCGAGGCCAGCAGGCCATAAACAGTGAACATGTGGTGAAGTTTGAAACAAGCCCCATGCTACTCCACGGGTCCCATCGGAGTTCTAGATGTTTCTATCTGAACAGGAAGTGTCCTACCTCCCAGATACACATCCATCTCTCTCTCTTTCTCCCTCTCTCTCTTTCTTCCTCTCTCTCTTTCTCCCTCCCTCTCTCCTTCTCCCTTTCTCTCAATCTCCCTCTCTCTCTCCTTCTCTCCTTCTCTCTCTCAATCTCTCTCTCTCTCTCCCTCTGTCTCTCTCTATTTCTCTCTCTCTCCCTCTCTCTCTCTCTCTCTGCCAGTCGAATTGCCCCAAGATGAAAGACTGTGACAAAGCCGTTTCATAGTGGTGCGATAGCGGCTGGAACTTCCTGGGAGCTGGTAGCTAGCGTGGCTTATCTCTCACACGGTGAATCAGGGTGGATATTAGAAGCGGCTATCAAACGGAGTCATTAGCTAATCCAGTTGTGCTCCCTCCCAGGCTTCATGTCGTCACCGGGAGCAGCCTCTTTAGTTGAACGACGTCTCTCTCCATCTCTTACGTCTTCAATGAAAAATAGACGATTAAACCAATGAACAGCTGTTATTACTTATTCAATGGTTTACTCAGCCGTCTGTACGAGTCCGCTAAACATCAGTATTATTAATAACCTATGAATAACATGCATATTCATAACTGTGTATGTACACATGCAGGCACAGTGGAAAATGCCCAACCACATGAACATCTTGTTGGAGTCCTCTCAGGACTGCTAGATCAGATGACTGAGAGCCTAATGACTTTCAAAATGTTCTAGAAAATATCCCATCTCTGTTCCAGTGTGTTCTAGAATGCCCCTTCTCTGTTTTCGCGTATTCTAGACGGCCTCATTTCTAACCTTCCCACACTGACTGGCATACTTCCAATGTCCCAAGTGTGTCTGTCTGTGTGTGTCTGTGTGTCTGTGTGTGTGTGTGCGCCTGCACTTACACCCTCTACACCCTGTTTGTTTTCCTTGTTGATAGAAGGCTCCACTTAGACGCTTCATGTCTATCTGGAGAGCCAATCAGACAGCCTCTTATCGTGATTGGCCATTAGGAAGCCCTGAGAGTGATGTCACCGACACGCAGATCCAGAGAGGCTTCAGAGAAACAGCTTGGTT
>BROE01000010.1:3454398-3461898 GCA_036571765.1 Plecoglossus altivelis | reverse complement strand
CTGCTGGCCCGAGTGAGTTACAGATACACACTTGCGCACGCACATGCACGCTCACACACACATATACACACACCTGCATGCTAACACAAACATACACACACACACATGCACGCCATACACCACATACATACACAGGCATGCCACACACAATACGTACGCACAGCACGCACACACACCACACACACACACACACACCACAATATGCTCACACAGACAGACATTACACATGCACACAGGCACACACACACACAAACCACAGTCATTCACACAATAAAAACTCAGATAAACACATACAAACAACATACTACACACACACACAGACGCAAACCACAGGCACACACACAAACACCACACACAACACACACAACACTAAAATACTAATCAGTGTCTCTGGATGTGAGACAGAGAGGCTGCAGTATTGTGCAAACACACACCTGGTTTACATCATTGCTGCTTCTGAGTAAACAAGCAGAGAGCCTTCACAACAACAAGGCAAGTTCTCCACGAGGGGAGAGAGAGAGGGAGAGAGAGAGGGGAAGAGAGGGGGGAGAGAGAGGGAGAGGGCAGGAGAGAGACGGGGGAGAGAGAGGGGGAGAGAGAGGGGGGGGAGAGAGGGAGAGAGAAGGCGGGAAAGAGAGGGGAGAGACAGGGGAAGAGAGGAGGGAGAGAAGAGACTGGGAGGACAGGGGGAGAAGAGGAGGGAAGGGGGGAGACAGGGGGAGATGAGAGAGGGAGAGAGGGAGGGAGAGAGAGAATGACAGAGAGGGAGGGATGGAAGGTGGGAGACGAGCAAGGAAAGGGGAGTTTGAAAAGGTTATTTATGCTGATGTAGTACACACTCACACAAATACTATATGGTGTTATTAGCTTGGACATGACATGTCTCCATCGCAAATGAGTACGGAGCTGTTGGGGGGCCACTAAGCCAAGCGGATCCCCCAGAAGCAGCACTCCCTCATCAGCCCGGACTCCTCCTCTCTCCCCTGGGAGACATGGAGGGTGGTTCTGCTTCACAAATACATTTATTTATTCCTTATTAATTCAGGAAGATCCTCAACATCGCCTAGTGTGGAGGTGGAATTTCCAATTAAGATGGCAGAGCAGTGTGTGTGTGTGCGCGCGTGTGAAAGCTTACTGTATGTACGTGTTCTGCACGGAGATTGTGTGAGTGTGAGGGAGTGATGCAGAAATTGAAAATCTCGGAAATCCTGATGAATCTGGGAAGATTCCGATGGGAGTTCTGGTTAGGAAGTACAGACAGAAGGAGTGTCGAGTTGTTTAATTAAAGTTGCTGGTTTGGAGTGGATATTACTGAGAGAGAGAGAGAGGGGGGGGAGGAGAGGGTGAAGGAGAAGAGGTGAGGAGAGGAAAGGAGAGAAAAAAGGAGAGAAAAGAAAGAGAGATGCAGAGAGAAAGACAGTCATACACACACACATGCACGCCTGCACACATGGACGCGCACGTCTGATAACATAATACTGACAACACAACACTGTGGCACATGCTGTCATTAGCACCTACACTCTGACACGTACACACACGCACACACACACACACACACACACACACATACACACATTCTACCTACAGTACAGCTGTGCTTGACTGGCTGGCCGTCGAATGATGTCATGGAGGGTGAATTCCAGCGGTGAAGGAGAAGAGAAGGATGAGATCATGACCATCCCATAATCACCACCAGCCTGGAGTCCATGGTTACATCATAGTGCCAGTAGAGTGGGTTAGGGACAGAGGACCGGATGTGACCTTCAGCAACCTTGTAACAATACACAATCACACACTTACACACACGCACACACACACTCACACACACACGTGCGCGGGTGGGAGGTTGAGGGCAGACTGTTCTACAGGACACCAATAGGGGGCACTGTGGTCTCGTGTGTATTCAGACTGCAGCGCTTAACCATCCTCCTCACTCTCCCCCTCCCTCCTTTTAGCTCTCTCTCTCTCTCTCTCTCTCTCTCTCTCCGTCTCTCTCTCCGTCTCTCTCTCTCTGTCTCTCTCTCTGGCTCTCTCTCTGTCCGTCTGTCTCTGCCTGCATGCCTGCCTGCCTGCCTGCCTCACTCTCTGTCTCTCTGCCTGTTTCTCTCTGTCTGTCTCTCTATGTCTCTGTCTGCCTGTCTGTCTGTCTCTCTGTCTGTCTGTCTCTCTGTCTGTTTCTCTGCCTGCCTGTCTGTCTGTTTGTCTGTCTTGCTGCCTGTCTCTCTGTCTCTGTCTCTACTGGCTGAAGTGAATGAGTGATAAGCTGAGGTGATCTCTTCCCATGTTTAAAACCTTCTGTATATGTTCCCTACTTTTTAAAAGCATATCTTGTCAAGCAGTGTGTGTGAGAGCGAGAGACATTGCAGGAGAAAGGGAGTGAGAGGCCAGGAGAAAGAGAGTAAAAAGATCTTTGTCTGTCTCATCAAGATTCCACACGCTGTTGTAGAAAGCCATATTTGGTTGTGTGTGTGTATGTTTGCGTGCGTCCATACGTGAATGTGTGCACATTAGACTGTGTGTGTGTGCTTTAAACTGTGGATGTGCACTTTAGTGTGTGTGTGTTAGCCTGCCTGTGTGTGGGTGTTAGATTGTGTGTGTGTGTGTGTTAAACTGTGTGTGTGTTAGACTGTGTGTGCGTGTGCAATAGACTGTGATTGTTAGTGTGTGTGTGTGTGTGTGTTAGACTGTGTGTGTGTGTTAGACTGTGTATGTGTGTGTTAGACTGTGTATGTGTGTGTTAGACTGTGTGTGTGTTAGCCTGTGTGTGTGCGTGTGTTAGACTGTGTGTGTTACCTGTGAATGTGTGTTAGACTGTGTGTGTGTGTTAGACTATGTGTGTGTGTGTTAGCCTGTGTTTGTGTTAGCCTGTGTGTGTGTTAGCCTGTGTGTGTTACCTGTGAATGTGTGTTAGCCTGTGTGTGTGTTAGACTGTTTGTGTTACCTGTGAATGTGTGTTAGCCTGTGTGTGTGTTAGCCTGTGTGTGGTCCAGCCCTGCTCCAGCAGGACAGAGCAGGTTTGTCAAACATGTCTGCTGGTTTTAATAACAGCTCAGCCTGTCCTCCTCCAACTCAGCTTCCAGCCGCAGAACACAGCCACATTATCAACACTGTACCTTCAAGCTCTCAAGAGGGCTCCTGAGTACTGCACACTGTGTGTGTGTGTGTGTGTGTCTGTGTGTGTGTGTGGGGGGGGGAGTGTGTGTGCACGTGCACATGTGCCAGTGTGCTGCAGTTCGCTGCAGTAGTGCAGTAAGCAGTGACAGATTAGATCTGGCCGCGCGCGACGTTTTATTTCTTCCCCCATGAACTTCCCCTCAGAACCTATTGTTGTGCTGCATCACCTATCAGTAGGGGGACCTTTTCTCCTTCGTGCACCGACCGCGTAGCAACGCTTCCAGAGGCACACTGACCCCGGTCCTCTATCTCCTCAACACCCTCTCCTGCTAGGTCTGTCTGTCTGTCTCTCGCTCACACACCCTCGCTCTCTCTCTCTCTGTCGCTCTCTCTCTCTGTTGCTCTCACTCTCTCTTACTGACTTGCTCTCTGTCTCTCTCTCACACACCCTCGCTCTCTCTCTCCCTCTGTCGCTCTCTGTCTCTCTCTCACACACCCTCGCTCTCTCTCTCTCACTCTCTCACTCTGTCGCTCTGACTCGCTCTCCCTCTGTCGCTCTCTGTCTCTCTCTCACACACCCTCGCTCTCTCTCTCTCACTCTCTCACTCTGTCGCTCTGGACTCCGCTCTCCCTCTGTCGCTCTCTGTCTCTCTCTCACACACCCTCGCTCTCTCTCTCTCGCGCTCTCTCTCTGTCGCTCTGACTCGCCCTTCCTCTGTCGCTCTCTGTCTCTCTCTTTTTCTCCGTCCAGTATGTCGAAGGGAAGGAAGAAAACCGACTCGACAAGGGAAAAAAAAAATAATGAGGAGGAGAGAGAGAGGAAGAGCCTCGTGAAGAGAAAGACGTGTGGAAATCATTGTGTGCAGCCTAACACCGAAGCGTGTGTGTGTGTCTGTGCATGTGTGTGTGTGCACGTGTGTGTGTCTGTGTGTGCATATGTGTCTGTGCATGTGTGTGTGTGCACGTGTGTGTGTCTGTGTGTGCATATGTGTCTGTGCATGTGTGTGTGTGCACGTGTGTGTGTCTGGGTTAGTACGGAGTGTGTGTCTGTGTGTTACCTGGTGTGTGTGTAGTGTGTGCATATGTGTCTGTTGCATGTGTGTGTGGTGCATTGTTGTGTGTGTGCTGTGTGTGCATGGTGTGTGTGGTGGTCGGCATGTTGTGGTGTGTGCACGTGTGTGTTGTGTGTGTGCATGTGTGTGTGTGTGTGAGGCGGGCGGGGGGAAGTGAACTCAGGGGGGGGGCAGAGCCTGATTTAAAAATGGCTTCGTCCCCATACACACACACACACACACACACACACACACACACACACACACTCACACACACATCGTTAGAGCATAGTGGGAGCTGTGGACTCCTAAGGGCATATATACAGTATAACTGAATGAAGGGGATTTACAGTATACACACACCTATACACACAGTCAAAAACATGCTGCTGATAATGTTATTGCTTTAATGGTCACCCCATGCTATAAACTGTGCTGGTCCTCACTCACTGAGGTGAGTGTGGGTGCATAGTGTGTGACCAAGGCAGAACTAGATGTGTGTCCAGACTGAGGTGAGTGTGTGTGCATAGTGTGTGACCAAGGCAGAACTAGATGTGTGTCCAGACTGAGGTGAGTGTGTGTGCATAGTGTGTGACCAAGGCAGAACTAGATGTGTGTCCAGACTGAGGTGAGTGTTTGTGTGTTCCGGTTAGACCAGAGGGTAGCTAGGTGTGTGAGAGAGAACTGAGAGAGAAAAGAGGAGAGAATATGAGAGGAGAGATATGCATAGACATAGAGACTGAGTTCTTGTTGCAGCACCATACTGTTGTCTGTCAGACAATAACACAGAGGAATACACAAGAATCAAATAAACAAATGAAGAATATGCTGTTGTATTAGCTGGAGGCGGAGCTTAATCCTTCAGCGTGTGTATGTGTATGGGATGTGTGTGTGTGTGTGTGTTGTGTCTTGTGTGTGTAGCTGTGTGTGTGTGTGTGTGTGTTGTTCACTGTGTGATGTGTGTTGGTGTGTGAGTTGTGTGCGTGAGCCTTATCACAGTAGCATGTGTTCCCTCACCACGCATGTGGCCCTAGCACTGTACTGGGCACCATGCTAATTAGCTTAGCAACAGCTTAGTGTAATGACTAGGAAGCCATTGTGCAGCCAGGGACACAGGAGCTTTAATAAACTGATAGAAGAAGCCATTGGTTTAATTGACGTAGCTGGGCTGTCTGGGTGGAAGAGGAGAGGAGAAAAGGATAGAGGAGAGGAGGGGAGGGGAGGATAGAGGAGAGGAGGGGAGAGGAGGATGGATGAGAGGAGGATAGAGGAGAGGAGGATAGAGGAGGGGAGAGGAGGAAGATGGAGGAGAGGAGGATAGAGGAGGGGAGAGGAGGAAGATGGAGGATAGAGGAGGGGAGAGGAGGATAGAGGAGGGGAGAGGAGGAAGATGGAGGAGAGCAGATAGAAGAGGAGGATAAGGAGGGAGAGGAGGAAGATGGAGGAAGGAGAGAGGAAGAGGAGGAGAGAGGAGGAAGATGGAGGAGAGGAGGATAGAGGAGAGGAGGATAGAGGAGGGGAGAGGAGGAAGATGGAGGAGAGGAGGATAGAGAAGAGGAGGATAGAGGAGGGGAGAGGAGGAAGATGGAGGAGAGGAGGATAGAGGAGGGGAGAGGAGGATAGAGGAGGGAAGAGGAGGAAGATGGAGGAGAGGAGGAAGATGGAGGAGAGGAGGAAGATGGAGGAGAGGAGGATAGAGGAGAGGAGGATAGAGGAGAGGAGGATAGAGGAGGGGAGGATAGAGGAGAGGAGGATAGAGGAGAGGAGGATAGAGGAGGGGAGCGAACATCCGTAGGCCTTGCTCTGCCCCTGTTTCCTCACAATTATTTTTTTCTTCCTTTCAGAATCAGTTTTTGAGTGTGTGTTGTGTGTATGTGTGGTCTGCGATGTGTGTGTCTGTATGTGTGGGTGGGGGGGGGTAAATTTGCTACAGCTGTGGCACCCTAACTCCTCTTAACTTGTGCTCTTCCTCTCCGCTGTTCTCTCTCTCCCCTTCCCCCCCTCCTACTCACTCGGTAAAACAGTCCCAGTAATTGCTGTCCTTTTGTGGTCACAGCTAGCAAGGAGAGAGGGAGGGGCTGAGGGAAGGAAGAGAAGGAGAGAAGGAGAGGGTGGAGAGAGGGATGGGGTACTGGAGAAGGAGGAGGGGAAGAGAAGGGGAGGAAGGAGGAGAGGAGAAGAGGGGAGATGAGAGGGTAGAGGGATGGGCTGATGGGAGAGTGGAGGGGAGAAGGGAAAGGGGAGGGGGGAGGAGAGGGGATTGGAGAGGAGGGGGACGAGAAGGGATGGCAGAGGGAGGTGGAGGGGAAGAAGGAGGAGCCGGAGAGGGGAGGAGGGGGAGGAGAGGGGATGGGAGAAGGGAGAGGGGAGGGGTGTATATGCAGTGAGGGATGTGTATTACAAATGATCAGGCTGAAACCAAACTGATTAGGTTAAACCCCCCATCCTGTAGCTATGGAAAAACCCATTAAGACAGGTAGGAGCTGAACAAGAGCACACACACACACACACACACACATTCATTATACACACACTCATGCATATGCAGTATACACACAGTGAGAGAGACTGCAAGACGGATAGAAGGAAAGAGTGCTGTAGTAGTCGGACTCGCGACAGCGATGTGAATTAGAGTCAATCTGAGGTTCAAGGTTTACTGGTTGATGTGTGGTTATGTTCTGGTCCTGGTTGATGTGTGGTTATGTTCTGGTCCTAGTTGATGTGTGGTTATGTTCTGGTCCTAGTTGATGTGTGGTTATGTTCTGGTCCTAGTTGATGTGTGGTTATGTTCTGGTCCTGGTTGGAGCTTCTTCCAGAGGCGACTTGAATCATTCCAGCGTTGCCAAGACGCCCTCCCTGCGTTGCCTTGCGTGTTCGTTCATGCTGAACTTCCTGTTCTCAGCGACCAATGGGTGATCAGTGCTGCTAATGAGTTTATTGTTGCGATGTGTGTGTGTGTGTGTGTTGTGTGTGTGTGGGCGTGCTAGCAAGTGTATCTATAGCTATTAAATTTGTAACCTAATGACAAACCCATGCAGGCCAACAGAACTTAATTGGGTCTAACTCTCTTCTCTTCTTCTCTCCTTCTCTCCTCTCTGCTCTCTCTCTTTCTTCATCTATCTCCTCTATCTCGCTCTCTCTTCTTCTCTCTCTCTCTCCTCTCTCTTCTCTCTTCCTACTCTCTCTTTCTTCGCTCCTCTCTCTCTCTCTCTTCTCTCTCTCTCTCCTTTCTCTCCAGCATCCCTCTAAACTGATTTTCTCTCCTTACTCTCCCCTTCTTTCTCTATACTCTTCCTTTTCATCCCCACCCTACCTCCCTCTGTCTCTCCCT
>BROE01000010.1:3439359-3454298 GCA_036571765.1 Plecoglossus altivelis | reverse complement strand
AGGAGGGGACGAGGAGGATGGCATGAGAGGAGGATAGAGGAGAGGAGGATAGAGGAGGGAGAGAGAGAAGATGAGGAGAGGAGGATAGGAGGGGAGAGGAGGAGAAGATGGAGATAGAGGAGGAAGGAGGATAGAGAGGGGAAGGAGGAAGATGGAGGGGAAGGAGGATAGAGAAGAGGAGGATAGAGGAAGGGGAGGAGAGGAAGATGAGAGGAGAGGAGGATAAGAGAGGAGGCAGAGGAGGAAGATGGAGGAGAGAGGATAGAGAAGAGGAGGATAGAGGAGGGAGGGAGGAGATGAGGAGAGGAGGAATAGAGAAGAGAGAGGAGATAGAGGAGGGGAGAGAGGAAGATGGGGAGAGGAGGATAGAGGAGGGAGAGGAGGATTAGAGGAGGGAAGAGAGAAGATGGAGGAGAGGAGGAGATGGAGGAAGAGGAGGAAGGATGGAGAAGGAGATAGAGGAGAGGAGGATAGGGAGAGGAGGATAGAGGAGGGGAGATAGAGAGAGGAGATAGAGGAGAGAGATAGGCCGAGGGGAGCGAACATCCTGCTAGCCTTGCTGCTGCCTTGGTTTCTCACTAATGTATTTTTTTCTTCCTTTCAGAATCAGTTTTTGAGTGTGTGTTGTGTGTATGTGTGGTCTGCGATGTGTGTTCTGTGGGTGGGGGGGGTAAATTTGCTACAGCTGTGGCACCCTAACTCCTCTTAACTTGTGCTCTTCCTCTCGCTGTTGTTCTCTCTCTCTCCCCCCTCCTACTCACCTGTAAAACATCCCCAGTAATTGCTGCCTATGTTGGTCACAGCTACAAGGAAGAGAGGGTGGGGGCTGAGGAAGAAGCAGAAGAGAGAAGACGAGGATGGAGAGAGGGAGGGCGTACTGGAAAGGAGGAGGGGGAGAGAGGGAGGAAGGAGGAGAGGAGAAGAGGAGATGACGAGGGTAGAGGGATGGGCTGATGGGAGAGTGGAGGGGAGAAGAGAAAGGGAGAGGAGAGGGGATTGGATAGGAGGACGAGAAGTGATGGAGAGGGGAGGTGACAGGGAGGGGAGAAGGGGGAGGGAAGGGAGGGGGAGGAGAAGGGGAGGAGAAGGGGAAGGGAGCGACGTGTATATGCAGTGAGGGATGTGTATTACAAATGATCAGGCTGAAACCAAACTGATTAGGTTAAACCCCCCATCCTGTAGCTATGGAAAAACCCATTAAGACAGGTAGGAGTGAACAAGAGCACACACCACACACACACACACATCATAGACACAACTCATGCATATGCAGTATACACACAGTGAGAGAGACTGCAAGACGGATAGAAGGAAAGAGTGCTGTAGTAGTCGGACTCGCGACAGCGATGTGAATTAGAGTCAATCTGAGGTTCAAGGTTTACTGGTTGATGTGTGGTTATGTTCTGGTCCTGGTTGATGTGTGGTTATGTTCTGGTCCTAGTTGATGTGTGGTTATGTTCTGGTCCTGGTTGGAGCTTCTTCCAGAGGCGACTTGAATCATGCCAGCGTTGCCAAGACGCCCTCCCTGCGTTGCCTTGCGTGTTCGTTCATGCTGAACTTCCTGTTCTCAGCGACCAATGGGTGATCAGTGCTGCTAATGAGTTTATTGTGGATGTGTGTGTGTGTGTGTGTGTGTGTGTGTGTGTGTGTCTGTAGCAAGTGTATCTATAGCTATTAAATTTGTAACCTAATGACAAACCCATGCAGGCCAACAGAACTTAATTGGTGTCTCTCTCTTCTCTTCTTCTCTCTTCTCTCTCTCTTCTCTCTCTCTTTCTTCTCTATCTCCTCTATCTCCTCTCTCTCTTCTCTCTCTCTCTTCTCTCTCTTCTCTCTTCTCTCTCTCTCTTTCTTCTCTCCTCTCTCTCTCTCTCTTCTCTCTCTCTCTCCTTTCTCTCCAGCATCCCTCTAAACTGATTTTCTCTCCTTACTCTCCCCTTCTTTCTCTATACTCTTCCTTTTCATCCCCACCCTACCTCCCTCTGTCTCTCTCTCTCTGTCTCTCGTTCTCTCCAGAGATTTGTATTAATTGAATCATTTCATTCATCTCTCATACTCTCTCCCTGTAGCTAATTAAAACATTGCTAATATCAACAAGATTATCCACGGCAAACACAACAGGGTTATTTAGCTCGGCATGTTAAACGATCATGAACCATGCTCTCTCTTTGTAGCCGTTTGCTTTAGCCTCCAGTGTTTCCAGCTGATCAGGAGGAGGAGGAAGTGATCAGGGATTCCAATCAGGGTCCATGTCTGGGTGCTTTTGTTAGGTGTGGAAATGAGAAGTTTCAGTTTGTTCAGTTTGGACGGCACAGCACTGCGGAGGTGCACACCTGAACCTTGGGAGAAGGCTGGAAATAGCTGTTCATAAACACACACACACACACTTACACACACACACACACACTTACACTCACACACACACACACTCACACGCACACTTACACACACACTCACACACACACACACTCACACACACACTTACACTCACATACATTCTCTTCAAAACCAATATCAGCATCACTCAACACACAACTGGCTGAGTCAATGACGACCTACACAATTTATACCAGCCTGAAGACACATACTGATATTATTCCTGTCTCCCTATCTCTCTCTCTCTCTCTCTCTCTCTGTCTCTCTCTCTCTCTCTCTCTCTCTCTCTCTCTCGCTGTCTCGCTGTCTCGCTGTCTCGCTGTCTCTGTTTCTGTCTCTCTTGCTCCCTGTCCCAGACACACACTCACTGAATATGAGCAATACTAATACTAAGCTTTATGCACAAGCCTTCCATCATCTGAAGCATTCGTACAGTGGAACACTGTGTGCAGCAGCTCCCCTCACACATACACACACGTGTGTGTGCGTGTGTGACTTCAAGGTTTGTGATGGAGATCACAGGTGAGATCTACCTCAGCCAAAAGCAACTCAGGTTTGCTGCTGGAATTAATCCCTGGGAGAGCAACTGGAGACTTTAATGGGCTTTTCCAACACACACACACACGCACACACACACACACACGCACGCACACACACACACACACACACACTGGTGAATGTGACTTGCTGTGCTCAGGTTTTAGCCAATCAGCAGACAGTATTCCTCATGTGTTCTGCGTATATGAAACCTGGAGTGCCTCCACATAGAACGCTCAAGATGATCTAGATCCAAAGGAGAGCCTTCTGGGGATGTTCTAGAACTCTGCATCTCTTCTGCAGACTTCCTTTAGACGGACTTCAGAGTAACCAGATGAAGAGTGTCCAAGGTTCCTCTCCTTGTCAAGGATACTCTGCATCCAGCCATTCATAAAGACTAGCAGTTTTATAACAGCTTGGGGATTGATGTTGGGACAGTTACACACAGGAGGGTTGAAGAGGAGGAGTGCTGTCTTTCCTGTCCTTCTTTCTTTCTGTGTTTGTTTCTTTCTTTTCTCTCATGTCTCTTTATCTCTCTCTTTCTCTCTCTCCCTCTCCCCCTCTCTCTCTCATCTCTCTCCCTCTCTCTTTTTCTCTCTTTCTCTCCCTCTCCCTCTCTCTTTCTCTCTCTCATCTCTCTCTCCCTCTCTCATCTCTCTCTCGCTCTCGCTCTCCCTCTCTCTTTGTCTCTCTCTCACTCTCGCTCGCTCTCTCTCTCTCTCTCTATCTCTCTCATCTCTCTCTCTCATCTCTGGTCTCTGCTTGTCCCAGAGCCCCTAGAGAGAGCTCCGGGAGGAATTACTGAGAAAAGATGAAGTATGCGTCTGTCAGAGTATCCACTACACGCTCTCTAGGCACGGTGTGAGGGGGAGGAGGGGGAGGAGGGGGATTTGTACCAGATTTGTGCTAGACGTACCCCTGTGGCATTGTCCTCCAAGGTTAGGAGGAGGGCAAGGATGAGGGTGTCTTCCTCTCCTTGTCTCCTCATCTTCTCTCCTTGTGTCCTCATCTCCTCCACTCGCCTCTGCCACTCAGGTACTCTCCAGCTTCCCTCTTCTTCGTTCCACCCCTTGTCACCTCATCTCCTCTCCTCGTCTCCTCATCTCCTGTCCTTAGTAGACAAGTGGGCCGTTCGCCCACTCGTCAAAATGATTTCTCTCCTCTCCCCCTAATCAATGTCATCCATTCTCCCTCTGTTTTATCACTCTCTCTCTTTTCTCTCTCAATTAAGTCTCTTGGTTTGCACACGCTTGCAAATAGTCGTTCAGCAATTACACACAACACACCTTAAAAAGGTAAGGAACACGCACGCACACACACAAACACACACACACACACAACGCTCCAGCCCCAGTGCGGTCTTTGTAGAATCTGCACACGTCCGCAGTTTTCTGTGGCGTCAAACAATTTGTCTTCCTGAGTGGCCAATATCTCTGCCTCCGTCCTCCCATCACCACGGCAACCCAACACTCATGAACTCCGTCTCTCTCCTCTCTCCTCTCCTCTCTTCATCTCCCTCTCCTCTCTTCTTTCTCTCTCTTCTCTCCCTCTCTGTAAGGTCACACTTCGGTGATGTACAGATCTCTCTTACCATTGGTCTAGCATCATTGTTACCATGGTGACGTGTCTGTCAAAGAAGAAAGCAGCCAGCAGAAAGTTAATGTAGATAATCCAACCACACTGTGTGTGTATTATGTCTGCATAGGAGAGGGCTAGCACCCTGCGACTGGAGAGATAGGAGCTGGATTATGGATTAGGGTTTCGATGGCACTATGTCTGTGTATCCAACCGCTCTAATCTGGAATAAACATTTCCATCATCAGAGCCTGTGTGTGTGTGGAGGGATGTGTGCGCGTGTGTGTGTGTGTGTGTGTGTGTGGAGGGCTGTGTGTTTGTGTGTGTGTGTGTGTGTGTGTGCACATTTGTTCACCATCCCTTTTTAGTCTAAACAGTTTCCAGTGAAAACCACTGATGGGGAGAACATGTTCATTTCCAGTTCTTAATCAATAACGTAGATGCAGAGAAAAACTCTTTACTCGCTCTAAACACACACACACCCTCCTCCACACACTTATAGTCCTACACACACACACACACACACACACACACACACACACACACACACAGGACTTCTGGAGCAATAGTTACCCATTTAATGAACCATCTGTGCATGATGCCTTATAGTTCCTGTTTGTGTGTGCTCGTATATATATGTGTGTGTGTGTGTGGTTGGGTTTATTGATCTAGTCTTCCCAGAGGTAGACTTGTCCTGTCAGCAGATCCTCATCCATTGTGAGCGTGGAAGAAAGCATTGAAAGGGGAAGGATTGTCAGGTTTTCGAAAAGCGATGGAAGGAAAGATAAGAGCCCCGAGAAAACAAGGGTGGATAGAGGGGGAGAGAGACAGCGGAGGAAAGAGAAGATGGAATAATACCTCAGATAAGCAAACATGAAAGGAGATGGTGGAGGGGAGAACAGAAGGAGGGAGAGGAGAAGAAAGGAGAGGAGAGGGGGAGGTGAGAGGGGGAGAGGAATGAGGAGAAGGAATAAAGGGAAGGGAGAAGGAGAGGAGAAAAGAGGAGAGGAGAGGGGGTAGGAGAGGGGAAGAGGAGGAGAGAGGGAGAAAGAGGACAGGAGGCAGACCCAGGGATGAGGGGGGAGAGGAGGATGGGAAGATGAGTAAAGTTTCAGCGCATCACCCGAGGATGAGGAGGACGAGGCACTATAGAATAAGAGACGGTAGCAGGGCGAGGTAGGATTTGACCGAAGGTAGGATACAGGGACGAGGAGGCAGGAACAAGGACCGGAGGAGGACCGCAGGGGAAGACGACGGATGGAAGGAGGAAGAAGGAGCCAGAGGAGAAGTGGAGACCGGAGAGAGGGAGAAGCAAGAGGAGCGGGGGAGGAGAAGTGGAGGAAACGGATGCGAGTAGGCGGAGGAAAGAGGTGGGGGATGGGTGATAGTGTGTGCGAGGTGAGAGTAGCCGAGGTTGTGGAGTGTATGAGCGATGGGGATACAGCGAGCGGAGTATGTGCAGACAAGAGACGCCGAAGAGAAGCTCGAGAGAGAGCGGCGTGTTGGCGGGTGGACGAGGGAGGAGACCAGGAGAGTGTGAGCGGAAGAAAACAGTGTGTTCGCTGTTCACGATCCTCTCCCAGCTGCTCACAGTTGATCAAGCGGAGGTGTGTGTGGGTGGCGGTGGTAACGTGCTGTTGTGGTGGTTGGAGCAGCTGGCCGTGTGCGCGGGGCGGAGGGGTGTGGCGTTTGCTAAGCGTACAGTGGTAGCTGGAGACAGGAACAGCACTGTCTATGGACTAACAACAAGATTGCAGGTGAGAGGGGTCTGGTGTGTGTGTGTGAGTGCTTACTCATTCATAACTGACCTGCGTTCTTGAATGAGCCAAATATCCTCCAGGACTGGGTCATGTCTCCATTACACGCACGCACACACACACACACACACATCCAGTTCGCTAGATGTGTTTGCAGTTAGCCAGCCTGTAAGCTATTAGTAGAAGGCCACTGTGCCACTCAGACAGCCTGCAGACAAGCTACACACCAGGACGACTGAAGAAAGGTTAGTGGCTATTAAACCAGGCCTCTCCTCTCAACATGCTTGTTATTCACTCCTTTATTATGTTTAGACTACCAGTATCACACCCTCCTGTGCACGTTACCTGCCCTTCCCCCTCCCTCACTCCTCCTCCTCATCTCCCCACTCCTCCTCTCCTTAGACACTGGGCCCCTGTTGACTGTGTGTGTTGTGTGTGTGTGTGTGTGTGTGCGTGTGTAGTGTAGTGTGTGCGTGTAGTGAAGTGTGTGTGTGTGATGAAGAGCCCACGAAAACCTAGCAGATCATTAGACGGATGTCGTTGCTGCTAAATCCAGTTGTGGTCTATGGAAGTGCGGAACGCGACCGACAAAAAGAACAACACTACTGCCTACGGACAACAACACATACATACACTACTGCAACACACCAACACACATTACAACACACTGCTAACACACAGACACACATACATACACTATGCTAACACACGAGGACACACATACATACACTTCTGCTACACACAGACACACATACATACACTACCCTGCTACACAGACGCAAAAGACACATGACTATACAACTACTGCCAGCAGCGACAGACACAAACAAAATACGTAAACAAAAGACATAACTGCTACACACAGCCACACACACAAACACTATGCTACACTACAGACACACGATACGCTCACACACAAGTGCTACACACAGACACACATACATACACTACTGCTACACACAGACACACATACATACACTACTGCTACACACAGACACACATACGTACACTACTGCTACACACAGACACACATACATACACTACTGCTACACACAAGACAACAGCATACACATAATACAACTAAATGCTACACACAGAACACACATGGAAGGATACATACTGCACACACTGCTAGACACACTATTACATACACACTGCTACACACAGAACCTACATACACTACTGCTACACAGACACACATACATACACTACTGCTACACACAGACACACATACATACACTACTGCTACACACAGACACACATACATACACTACTGCTACACAGACACACATACATACATACTGCTACACACAGACAACATACATTACCACTCTGCCTACCACACAGACACACATACATACACTACTGCTACACACAGACACACATACATACACTACTGCTACACACAGACACACATACATACACTACTGCTACACACAGACACACATACATACACTACTGCCCTACGCGAGACCACACATACATACACTACTGCCTACACATACATCAACACAGACAATTACAAAACTACTGACTCCCACAGACAACACATACAGTAACACTACTCTACACAGACGCACCCATCACTACACTACAGGAACCCTCAATAACACAGATCTCACCATACATACACTACTGCTTACCACACAAGACACAACATACATACACGTACTGCTACCACCAACACACATCATTAACACATACTATGTACACAGACAACACATACGTACAAACTACTGCTAACACACAGACACACCATACAACACTACTAATGCACACAGACACACATCACATACATACTGCTAAGCCACAGACACACATACATACACTACTGCTACACACAGACGACACATACATACACTACTGCTACACAGACACACATACATACACTACTGCTACACACACACACAAACAACACTAATTGCTACACACAGACACAATACAACACTACTGCCTACACACAAGACACACATACATGACATCATACTAGCCCTACACACAGACACACATGACATAATATGACAAGGACACAAACACACAGTACAACCTACTGCATACACACAGACGCAAAACATCATTACACTATGCTACACATCAGCTGCACATGACAATAACACCACTAGCTACACACCAGACACCCAACGTATCACTAAACTGAACATATACACACAGACATAACACACATACGTACACTACTGCTACACACACACACCGAGAGTACATACTCTAATGCTACACACAGACACACATACATACACTACTGCTGACACACACAGTACAACATACACCACAAACTACTGCGCCTTTTACATGACACACAGACCCCACACACATACATACTCTAATGCTACACACAGACACACTACATACACTACTCTATACACCAGAACACTCACAACATAACATACAGAACGACTTGCCTAACACAGTCACACATACATACACTACTGCCTACACACAGAATCACAAGCATATCATTACTATCTACTCCAACACGAGGACGATCAACCATACTAACTAACGGACTAACGTACCACAAACGCACCAAAAAAATCAATACTACCACTACCCAACTACTAACAGACAACTACACACAGAACAAACCTTGCACAAATACAACTACTACTGGCCGTACACCCACAGACAGACATACATACACTACTGCTACACACACACACAAACATACATACACTACTGCATACACAAAACAAGACACAATACATACAACTAACTGCATGACCCACACATCAGACAAAATGCAAACAATACAGACACCTAACTGTCAAACACAGTCACACATGAGTCAGTACGAACTACTGCTTACACCACAGACACACATACATACACTAACACACAACTACACACATTCACTCTCACACAAATACACACACAAAAACACAAAAACACAAAAACACAAAAACACAAAAACACAAAAACACAAAAACACAAAAACACAAAAACACAAAAACACAAAAACACAAAAACACAAAAACACAAAAACACAAAAACACAAAAACACAAAAACACAAAAACACAAAAACACAAAAACACAAAAACACAAACACACAAACACAAACACACATACATACACGTACTCTACCACATAACGCACATATCAATACACGTACTGCTACACAGACACACCATACATAACAAGAAACACTGAGCCTGCGTGTGTGTGTGTGGTTTTGTGCTACAGCAGCAGTTCTGCAGAGGAGAAGACAGAGTAGCATGCTGATGGAGAGCTTTTTCGCGGCGTCCACAGCGCAACAACACACACAGGCGCACAACACACGGTCGCAGCACAGCTCATTAGGGTGGGTGTCATGGGTTCAACAGACAGCACACCTCAGTAACCTGTGCAGATGGTGTTGAGTTTCACAGAGCAGGAAAAAGGCTCTTTCTTCCAGCACAGTGTTCACTCTCCCGCCCTCTCTCTCCCTGTCTCCATCTCTCCCTTTCTCCTCTCTCTCTCTCTCGTCTCTCTCTCTCTACTCCCTCTCTCTCGCCCCTCTCCTTCTTCTCCCCCCCTCTCCTCCCCCTCTCGCCTCTCTCCCTCCCTCTCCTCTCTCTCCCCCTCTCCCGTCTCTCTTCCTCTCTCCCCCTCCCCCTCTCCCTCTTTCCCCCTCTCCCTTCTCTCTCCCTCTCTCTCTCCCCTCTCTCTCTCCCTGTCCCTCCGTTTCTTCCTCTTGCTTTTCAGTTTCTCTCCGTCTGTCTCTCCCTCTCTTTGTTTCTCTGCTTATCTTCTTCTTTAACCCAACCTAAATCTCCTTTTTATTCAAATCTCCTCTTCCTCTCTTCTCTTTTTTTTTTTTTTTTTTTTTTTTTTTTCTTTCTCTCTCTCTCTTATCTCTCTGCCTCTCTCTGCCTCTCTCTGCCTCTCTCTAATCTGCCCATAATCTCTCTCCTCCTCTCTCTCTGCTCTCTCTCTCTGCCTTCCCTCCTCCTCTTCTCTCCGTGTCTCTCTACTCTGCCCATCTCTCTGCCTTCTCTCTCTCCTGCCTGCTCTCTCTCTGCCTTCCCCTCTTCTGCCTCTCTTCTGCCTCCTCTCTGTCTCCCTCTTCTTGTCTCTTCCTTCTTTGCCTCCTCTCTGCTCCTCTCTGCTCCTTCTCCCCACCTCTCTCCCTCCCCCTCTGCCTCCTCACCTCTCCTTATGCCTCTGCCTCCCTCTCTGCCTCCCTCTCTGCCTCCCTCTCTCCCTCCCTCTCTGCCTCCCTCTCTGCCTCCCTCTCTGCCTCCCTCTCTGCCTCCCTCTCTCCCTCCCTCTCTGCCTCCCTCTCTCCTTCCATTAAAGATATCCCCCCTCTGTATCCCTTTAATACAACGACCCCAGTTTATTCTTTACTGTCCTAGAGTGTTAGTCTCTGCCTCAGCATGACTTGTGATTGGCTTGTTGACCTCATTAATGAGCACAGCAAATGTATTGGCCAAATTCAACCTCGTCATTATCCTGAGAGCTACTCAATGATTGGACAGCTATAATGTCCTTGGGTCCGACAGCCAATCGATACCTTTTATCCTCTCCCGTCAACAAATCAGGTGTGAGAATTCCAATTAGACTCTCTTCTAAGTCTAGCCAATCAGTAAGTCATTACCATGTTGATTGGTTGTGAAATCCCTGACATTTTTGCCCCTACCTCTCAAAGCAGACAACCACACACACAGACACACACACAGACACACACACAGACACACACACAGACACACACACAGACACACGGACCTTCATCAGTCTGTATTGAGATTCTGTTCAACCTTTGTCTGAGAGTTTAGTGCCTGTCTGTCAGACTGGCTTTTCCACACTCGATCACTCACACACACGCACACACACACACACACACACACATCTACTGTCTCATCATACAATCCCACACCTACAGACACTCATAACACACACACACACACACACATCCTCACGTGAACACACACACCGACACTAATGATGGAGAACATGACGGAGGAGGAGAGGGGATGAGGAGAGGGGAGGAGGAGAAGGGAAGATGAAAGTATTGGATGACTAATTCAGTTGGCGTGTCTCCTCACCTCTCTCTTTCTCTCCCTCTCTGTGTCTCTCTCTGTGTCTCTCTCTGTGTCTCTCTCTGTGTCTCTCGGTCTCCTCACCTCTCTCTCTCCCTCTCTCTCTCCTCTCTGTCTCCTTACCTCTCTCCCACTCTCTCCTCTCTCTCTGTCTCCTCACGTCTCCCCTCTCTCTTCACTCCTTTCTTTCTCACTCTCCTCTCCCTCTCCTCCTCACCTCTCTCTTCCTCTTGTTCTCCTTGTCTCCTCTGTTATTCTGTCTTCCTCTGTCACTCTTTCTCATCCCTCCATCTCATGTTGGGGTAGTCAGTAAGATTAGTGTGTACAAATGTTTTTTTCTTCTAGGAAGTCATTAAGGTGGTGGAGAGGAGGTTTAGATGACTGTTGCCGGGCAACCTGATCGTCTCTCACTCTGTCCCCTTTTCCTCCCTCTATCCCTCTCTCTCTCCCTCTCTCTCTCCTCTTTCTCTCTACCTCTATCTCTTAGCTCCCTGTGTCTCTCTCTGTCTCCTCACTTTTCTCTCTCTTCTCTCTCTCTCTCTTCGTCTTGTTTTTCTTACCATCTCTGAGATACCAACAGACTGTGGGTATAATTATCTCTGTCTTCAGATCTAAAAGAGGTAATTATACACACCAGTGTGTGTGTGTGGCGTGTGTGTGTGTCTTCCTCACTCTACTACCAAGTCTCAGGAGAGGGTCTTTGTAATAGTTTGTCTGAGTTTGTAAGTTTGCGTGCGTGTGTTGAGAGAGACAGCGTGTGTGTGTGTGTGTGTGTGTGTGTGTGTGTTTAAATCGATATGGGTCAGTATGTCTTATTCTCTTAGCAAATGAGGATCCTTGTTTGGTTTGGTTTCAGCTGTACTCCCTAGCTACCGCTGGTCTGTTTGGTAAACAAGTATTTAGTAAATAACGGCAAGAACATGAATTAAAGATGAGAGACCCTCCCTTTCTGCTCTGTGATCACTCTGTGGGAAAAATGTGATTGGCCAAAAGATAAACTGGCTTTGTTTTGATTGGTCGGATGCTCCCGTGAGTTTTACGTGATTGGAGGTGTTCAGGTGCACGGTGACAGCTTAGTGGTTTCCTGTGCTGGGACAGGATTCATGTTGGTGGCTCGGAGCCACAGCTATGTGTGTGTGTGTGTGTCCAGTTTGTGTCACACAGATCGGTGACTCCTCCCCCGTCACTATGACGCGATAATTAGGGGAGAGAATATTTCACCCTGCAGTGGCCACCTGTCACACACACACACACACACACATCTTGCAGCCTCTAGTTTTGAATTATTTAGAGCTCCCCCTGCACACGCCACACACACACACATTCCTCCATGCACACACACACACACACACGCACGCGCACACATGCTGTATTCATTATCTAGCAATACACACAAACACATGCACCTCCACCAGGCTATTAATGTAGTGTCTAACCTGTCTGACACACCAGTGACTCTGTCGAGCTAATCTCTCTTTCTAATTGGAGGGTCGTTGTATTCCGTTAGCGCGCACACACACACTTTCTCTTTCTCTCTCTGTCTTTTTATCCATGTTACGCACGCACGCGCGCACACACACACACACACAGACACACACAAGTGCACATGCATACCAGTGTCAGGCTAGTTAATTACTCCTGGCTAGATGAGAGGTTGAATGGCATCTATATTTAATGGCCATTCTGCTGGTCAGACTCAGAGCAGGGCCCTGTGTGTGTGTGTGTGTGTGTGTGTGTGTGTGTGTGTGTGTGTGTGTGTGTGTGTGTCAGTACAGTGAGATGGATGTAGGTAATTTCCGGGGCCTAAGGCAGCTGTTTATCACTATGGGAAACAAACACAGAGTTCTGAATCACTGGCCAGAACACTGCACCACACACACACACACACACACACACACACACACACACACACATGCACACACACAGTCCCTCAGACACAAACACACCCTTACACAGAAGCACAAGGGCACACTGTTACATGTGTGGTTCGTTGGTCACATGGAGCAGAGCTGAGGAACAGTGAATAATGCTGCAGTCTGGCCTTGGAAACACTGCCTCAGTCACACACACACACACACACACACACACACACACACACACACACATACACAGGTATACACACACACACAGGTATACACACACACACACATACACAGGTATACACACACATACACACACACAGGTATACACACACATACACAGGTATACACACACACACAGGTATACACACACACACACATACACAGGTATACACACACATACACACATACACAGGTATACACACACATACACAGGTATACACACATACACAGGTATACACACATACACACAGGTATACACACATAGAGGTATACACATATATAGGTATACACACATATAGGTATACACACACAGGTACACACACACAAGTATACACACACAGGTACACACACAAGTATACACACACACACACACAGGTACACACACAGGTATAGACACACAGGTATACACACATATAGGTATACACACGTATAGGTATACACACTCATAGGTACACACACAGGTATACACGCACACAAAAGGTATACGATACAAACAAACCCTGTACCCTCACATACACACCCTCACACAGACACACAAAAACCTAGAGAGGAAGAGAGAGAGTTAGAGACCTGCTCAGTTTGAATATAAGTGGAACGGATAAACATGAAAGGATTATTGTTTGTTTGTTTGTGTGTGTGTGTGTGTGTGTGTGTGTGTGTGTGTGTGTGTGTGTGTGTGTGAGAGAGAGAGAGAGAGAGAGAGAGAGGAAGGGAGAGAGGGAGGGAGGGAGGGAGAGAGAAAAAGAGAGAGAAAGAGAAAGAGAGTGAGGGAGAGAGAGAGAGTGTCTGAGTGTATATGTCTGTAGGATTTAAAGTGATGTCGCCCCTGTTTATGCCCAAGCATGTGGATTATGGTAATCATCTGATTTCACACAGGGGGCAGGTGAACTCTAAATCCCATAAGCCACTTCACCTAATCAGGAAAGTGAGATGCACTCCAAAGAGGACACCCTCTCCTCCCTTGCTAGCCTGTGTGATGAAGTCTCATCTATGGGTCTTGCTTAGTCTTTCTTTTTCTCTGTCTCACAAACACACACACACACACACTCTCGCACTTACACACTGGCTCTCTCAAACACAAACACACACACACAAACACTCTCACACTTACACACCGGCTCCCTCTCATACACGTACACACATACACACACTTTCACACGTACACATTGGCTCTCTATCATACACGTACACACATACACACACTCTCACACGTACACACAGACACACACTCTCACACGTACACACTGGCTCTCTCTCATACACTCTCACATACACCCCCTATTCTCTCTTCACGCCACAAAGCACGCGAGGTAAGTACACAGCAAATTAGCCTGTTGCCCAGGACGACCCTTAAAGTTCATAGGTCAATATGGTTTACTCCAATTGGTCTCTCAGTGCGTGAGTGTGCGTGAGTGTGCGTTTTGCAGGGAGATGTGTCTGTCCAGGCAGGATGTGGTGTGCTTGGGCAGTAATGGTATCATTATTGTATGTATACTGTTTGTTCAATACTGATTACTGTGGTGATAACAACAAGGCCCTTTTCCTGCTGTTAGCTCTTTCTCTCTCGCACACAAAC
>BROE01000010.1:3416852-3427252 GCA_036571765.1 Plecoglossus altivelis | reverse complement strand
AAGAGCACCGCGTCCCACTCTTCCTCCTCTCCTCTCTCTCATTCTCTCTCTCTTCTCTCTCGTCTCTCTCCTTCTCTCTTCTCTCTCTCTCTGTCTCTGCCTCTGTCGTCTGTCTCGTCTCTCTCTCTTCCGTCTCTCTCTCTATTTCCTTCTCCTCTCTCTCTCTCTCCCTCTGTCCTCCTCCCCCCTCTCTGTCTAGTGGATTGCTGCTTTACAGGTAAACTTGGTGTGTCTGGGCCACGCTTCACCTTTTGGGTGTCAGATGGTCTACAAGGGCTTAACACAGCTCAGAGCCAAGCCCCCTACCTGCTAACTTGTGTGTGCTGTGTGGTGGGTGTGTGTGTGTGTGTGGTCGTGTTGGTGTGGGTGGAGGGAGGAGAGCGAGGAGAGGAGAGGAGAGAGCAGTAGAGAGAGAGAGAGAGAGAGACGGAGAGAGGAGAGAGAGAGAGAGAGAGGAGATTGGAGAGAGTTGTATGTGTAATTTTACTGTGTATGTGTGACTTTGGTAGCGTTACCGTGTATGGGTGTTACTGTGTGTGTGAAACTGTGTGTGCTTGCTGTTCACTCACAGGACACTGCCCTGGCTATTGATATTTTGGGTTGCTTAGCAACGCCTGCTGTGTCTGCTGTTCAGCAGCTCACAGCCTTCCTAGAGAGAGAGAGAGGGGGTAAGAGGGGGGGAGGGTGAGAAAGGGTGATAGAGAGAGAGGGGAAGAGATAGAGAGAACATCAACCAAGAAGGTATAAGGTAGAGCGATGACAGGGGTCCTGTCAGAGCAGGTCGTGTATGTGGCTGTGGTACAGTTCAGCTTGGCTGCCTTCACTGCACAGCCCCTGTGTGTGTGTGTTTGTGTGAGTGTGTGTGTGTGTGTGTGAGTGTGTGTGTGTGTGTGCGCGTGTGAGTGTGTGTAGCTAGGACTGCAGGTTCTGTCAGGACACACAGCACAGCGAGTCTCAGTCAGCTCATTAGCATGCTAACGAGGAGTCTCCATTTGAAAGCATTGTGGAGTGTTTGATTGTTTAATTGATATTCAAACTGTGCTTTTGCCACTGAACAATGCCAGAAGACACATGCACACACACACACACGCTTACACAAACTCTCTCTCACACACATACACACACACTTACAGTAGTAGACACACTCACGCTGTCTTTCAGACATGCACACCTAAATGCTATAGGCATATACACACACACACACACACACACACACACACACACACACACACAGCCACGCATGAGATCAGCTTATACTGGGTGTTAGAAAGCACAGTTGAGTTTCAGACACCAAGATGTTACTGTGTGACCAGACTCCTACTGACTGGAGATCTAATCTCCTCCATGTCAACATACTGGCAAGATGATGCCCAACTGGGTAAACACACACACATCACACACACACATCACACACACACATCACACACCACCCACCACACAAACACACACAGTGGAAGATGTGTAGTACACAAGCATCATCTTGCGCTCTCTATCCACTCTGTTTTCCTTTCTCTCTCTCTGTCTTTCTCTCTGTCTCTCTCTGTCTCTCTCTCTCTCTCTCTCTCTATCTCTCTCTCACACACATGCCTCCACGCTGTGTGGTGGAGTGCAGCTCTGAAGTCATCCCATTGAAAACACCAGCCTTTGATTTGTAATGAGCGTTTAGAAATCCTAATGGTTGTTTTAAGTGTGTGTGTTTGTCTGGACAGGAAGGATTAAACACAGCAAACAGATGTAAAAGGGGAACATGGTGATTTTGATATTAACACTGATTACCAGTGTGCGTGTGTGTATGTCTGCATATCTGTGTATATGTGTGTATCTATGTATGTGTGTGTAGCTGTGTGTGTGTATATGTGTGTATCTGTGTATATGTGTGTGTATATCTGGTGGTAATGTGTGTGGTGTGTGTGTGTGTATGTGTGTGCCTCTGTGTATATGTTGGTGGGTTATCTATGGTATGTGTGGTGTAGCTGTGTGTGGTGTATATGTGTGTATCTGTGTATATGTGTGTATCTGTGTATGTGTGTGTATCTGTATATGTGTGTGTATCTGTGTGTGGTGTGTGTGTGTGGTGTAATCACCCTCCCTCCCTCCCCTCCTTCCCTCACCCCTCTCTTTCCCTTCTTTCCCCAATCTCCCCTCCCTCCCTTCCTCCCTCCTCTGTCTCCCCTCTGTCCCCCCTTGCCTCCTTCCCCCCTCTCCCCCAGTTAAGCATCAGCTATGTGGAGACCCTGGCCCCGAGCACAGAGAGACAGAGCCAACTGCAGGAGCAGTACCACTTCCTGTGTCTCTGCCAGGCCTGTGTCACCAAGGACATGGTAACACATACGCACACTGACACGGGCTAACATTTGCAGCCATCCACACTCACACACAAATACAGTTGTGGTTAAGTTAAGCTACTTTAGTGATATCCACAAACAAACATGCGCACACACACACACACACACACACACACACATACACATATATAGAAAGATGGTGAAAGGTAGACAGGGAGAAAAACAGAGGGAGAGAGAAAGAGAGTGAGGGAGGGACGGAGGGAGGGAGGGAGGGAGAGTGAGAGAGGTTTCTCAGCCTACTGAGGCGTGTCTTGTCTCTGTGTACCTGCCCCTCTCTCTCCTCCTCCTTTCACACTCTGTCATCCCTCCTTATCTCTCCTCTCACCCTCTCTTTCACGCTCTGCCTCTCCAGGCTCCTCTCCATCTGTCGCTCTGCTTTCAGACTCCCGGCTGGGTTGACAAGAAAAAAAACCCGCTTCTTTCTCCTGCAATTCTTGCATCCATCCATCTCCCTCTCCTCCCTCGCTGACGGCCTGCTCTCATCCTCTGTAACCCTCTTGTTCTCTCCATCTCTCGGGGTTGTCATAGTGATGTGTCAGACAGTCGCTTATGTCCCTGCCCTTCTGAGAGACAGAGGGAGGGAGAGAGAGAGAGAGAAGAATGTCAAAAGAAGGGGAACTCTCCTCTCTTCTCCTCTCCTCCCTCCTCACTCCTCTCTCCTCTCCTATCTTCTCCTCTCCCTCCTTTCTCCTCTCCTCTCTTCTCCTCTCTTCTTTTCTCCTCTCCTCCCTCCTCTCCTCTCTTCTCCTCTCTTCTACATGTTACCAGCCACACATTACCAATCCTACATACTTAGCTGCACCAATGAAGAAGTGCGAAACAAACACACACACACAGACACACACATACACACACACGCACACACACACACACAGACACACACACGCACACGCACACACACACACACAGACACACACACACACACGCACACACACACACACACACAGGTGGCTATGATTAACCCTGACCACACCCGTTGTGGTTGATGGACATGGGCACTGGTCTTCTCCTGGGCTGTGGGTGCAGTTAAAACCTTCCCATGTTGGATGTTGTTCTCTTAGAAAAAGCAAGAAGCAGGAACAACAGACTGTGCTTTGTTTTCATGTGATTGATGACGTCCAACACACAAAGACTGTTGTATGATCGACTCGGTATTCTGGAAGAAATCTGTTCTGAGTTACTCTCTTTTTACATTTAAAGAAGGAAAGAGTATTCGTGGTATGTGAACAGAACCGCATTTTCATTATTTGCGATGTGAGTGTACTGTCTTTCCCTACTGGATTTCACATGTACTTATTAGATTTCGTACTTGTAGAATGATCCTATAAAGGGGACCATGTTGTCTGCCCCCCCTGTCTCTCTCTCTGTGCCCAGGATGACCTCATGCTGGCTGGGGACGAGGCTGCATGGAGCCCCCTGAGAGAGGCCATCCCTAGGCTGCAGAAGCTCCAGGCAGAGGGGGGTATCCTTCACAGCGCTGCCCAGACAGGGTGTCCCCTGAGTGGGCATGAGGCAGGCCATGGAGGGTGTGGGGGTGGATCTGAAGAATGGGGTTCTCTCTCTCTGTCTCTGTCTCTCTCTCTCTCTGTCTCTCTCTCTCTCTCTGTCTCTGTCTCTGTCTCTGTCTCTCTCTCTCTCTGTCTCTCTGTCTCTCTCTCTCTCTGTCTCTGTCTCTGTCTCTGTCTCTGTCTCTGTCTCTTCCCCTCTTGTTTTTCCTGAACCCTAGCTTGCAGACTGGCAGGGGATCCTGGATGGGTGCAGTACCCTGCTGGGGCCTGCTGGGGGAGCTGGATGTGCCGTACCGGCTGGGAACGTTTACAGGCTGAGGGTGAGTGACCTGGGCCTGGACGCCTGCATCAACCTGCAGCTCTGGGACTCAGCCCTGGTCTACGGCACCACGACGCTGCAGCCATACAGGTAGGAGAGAGGGGCTGTCTGTCTGTTTGTCTGCCTGTCTGTCTGTTGTCTACCTGTCTGTCTGTTTGTCTACCTGTCTGTCTGTTTGTCTGTCTGTCTGTCTGTCTGTCTGTTTGTCTACCTGTCTGTCTGTGTCTCTCTTCGGAGGCTGTGATCATGTGGGACATTCTAGAACCCAGAGTTCTGAAGTTCTACGTTCTGAAGTTCTACTCTCTAGCAGGAGAGAGCTTGCACTCTGCCAAAGGCGGAGTTCTGAACAAGTATTCATCAACGCAAGGCAGAGAATCTGCAATGCTAAACACCAAATAAATTAAAGCGATGCAAATTTCAACCATCACAATTACGATCAAATCAGCTTTTTATTTTATTTTGACAGGATGACTCACCTCTCCACGCTCTCTCTCTCTCTCCTCTCCTCGCTCTCTCTCTCTCCTCTCCTCGCTCTCTCTCTCTCTCCTCTCCTCGCTCTCTCTTCACACAGTTTAAACAGCTTTTTAGAAAAGATTTAGCTTTTGAAATCATTAAGGATTATTTGAGGGATTGTATCCTCTATTGTACATGATAAGAGCATATTGTGTGGATCTGTGCAGAGGAAGGCCATAAGGAGGGTGTTATAATAGTGTGAGGGTTTCTCACTGCAGAGAGGTGTTTGTGTGTGTGTGTGTGTGTGTGTGTGTATGTGTGTGTGTGTGTGAGAGTAGAACAGGGTATCAGAAGTAAAGTTTCTTTCTAGCTTAGGAGAACACAGTCCTGTCATTGAGTGTGTGTGTGTGTGTGTGATGCTTGTATTGACCTGTCCTTCCAAGACCTTCGACAGCCAATAATGATTGAACTGCATAATGGGACAATCAACAGCATTCTGTCCAGCTGTTTACCCCCTCGAATAACAGACACAAAGGTGCATGTGTGTGTGTGTGTGTTTGTGGTCTGTGTGTCTGTGTGTAGGCAGGGGGACTGGTGTACAAATTGATTTTTTTGTAAAGGGCAAGAATGTTGTCCCATAGTTGTGCGGGACCTTTATTAGCAGTGTGAACACACACACACACACACACACACCCCCACACACTATGGGCGTTCTCCCGTATGGGAGTTCCTATACTACAGGAGAGAAACACAGTTATACTGAGAAGTTCATCAATCCACAATCACCACAGACCAGATGAGAGACCAGACCTGATGAGAGACCAGACCTGAAGAGAGCGTGAAAGAGGGAGGAAAGGAAGAGAGACAAGGAAAGAAAGGGAGAGAGCGAGGAAGGGAGGGAGAGAGCATGATGTGGAGAGGATGAAGGACACGAGATGGAGAGAGAGATAGGAGAGAAAGAGAGATGGAAAGAGAGATGGAAAGAGAGATGGAGACATTGAAAAGCCTGAAAAGGGACTGAAAGACCTGAGGACAAAGAGGTAGAGAAGGAGCCAGTGAGGGAGATGAAGGGAAGATGGGGAGGAATTGAAAGAGAGAAACTCTTTGTCCCTCTGGGGTTTACAGAGAAAGCTGGAAGATTCTCTTTATTTTCCCCACTTTCTTTTCAAGTGGGTTCCCCCTCTCTCTCCCCCTCTCTCTTCTCCCTCCTCTCCCCCTCTCTCTCCTCCCTCTTCTCCCCCTCTCTCTCCTCACTCCTCTTACCCTCTCTCTCCTTCCTCCTCTCCCCCTCTCTCTTTCCTCCTCTCCCCTCTCTCTCCTCCCTCCTCTCCCCCTCTCTCTCCTTCCTCCTCTCCCCCTCTCTCTCTCTCCTCCCTCCTCTCCCCTGTCTTTCTCCCTCTTCAAATTCAATTTGCAGTGTGGAGAAGCTGGTTCTTCGTCTGTACAGAGCATTATACACACCTGCAGGCTAAACACAGACAGATTATTGACTCCACGCTCCAGCAGATGTCATTTCCTCTGTACGGCTCTCACATACACACACACACACACACACACACACACACACACACACACATAGTGTACTCAGTTCAGACAGCCAGTCAAGGTGAGCTGGAGGAGCGCTACGGCACCTGACTGGTAAAAGTGTGGTGCATGTTAGCTCAGGCTTTGCCTTAGGCCCCACGGTTTGATTCCAGCCTGGGCCTTGTCCTCCCCTCTCTCCTGCAGTCTACCATCTCCATGAAGCAGAAATACCATCCAATATACAGTATATATATATATATATATATATATATTTCATATATATATATATATTTCATATATATATATATATGTTATGAAAACAGCTCTGCTGATGCCTCAAACATAAGTTGGAGAGTAAGAGACAGTAAGAGAATGAGAGAATGGAAGGGAAAAGAAAAGAGAGTGAGAGTAGAGATCATATAGAGGAGAAAAAGGTGTGTGTGTGTGTGAGAGAGAGAGAGTGTGTGTGAGTGTTGTGTGTGTGTTTGAGTCTGACTGTAAACACTAGTTCCTCCTGTAACCTGAGCTGCCGTGTGTCTCTGAAGCTCGGCTATGTGACTTTACCTTCTGAGGCACTGAGAACACCGTCATATCTGTCTGTAACAAAGAGCGTTATGCTTCATGCTGGATCCTGTCTTCACCAGAGGCTTCACCTCTGTCCCCCTCTATCTCCCCCTCTATCTCCCCCTCTATCTCCCCTTCTCTCCCCCTCTCTCTCTTTCTCTCCCCTCCCTCTCCCCCTCTATCTCCCCTTCTCTCCCCCTCCTCTCGTCCCTTCTCTCCCCTCCTCTCCCCCTCCTCTCCCCTTCCTTCCTCCCTCTTCTCCTCTATCTCCCCTTCTTTCCCACTCCCTCTCCTTCTATTTCTCCTTCTCTCCCCCTCCCTCTCCCCCTCTATTCTCCTCTCTACCCCTTTCTCTCCCCCTTTATCTCTCTCTCTTCTACTCCTTTGCATCCACAAGAAATAACATTGTCCTTTTCTAAAAGAACTGCGTATTAATATCTCCCTCCCTCTCTTCCTCTGTGCCCCCCCCCTCCCCCGGGCCAAATGCGCCTTTCACTGAAGCTACACGCACACTTATGGTTAATAAGCTACACACACACTTATGGTTAATTTACTTCAGGAAGAGGAGAGTTGAAAAAGATGTGACTATAGGCTGATAAATTAATGAAATTATTGTAATTGCTTCACAGCCGAGTCGAGGCAGTAAAACATGTGATTAGCCTGCTGTTTGGTTCTCTCTCTCTCTCCCCCACACACACGCACACACTGCATAAACACACAACCACAATACTGCATAAACACACAACCACAATACTGCATAAACACACAACCACAATACTGCATAAACACACAACCACACAACACACACACTTTGAACTTTACTTTAATCTTCATGATTGGTTTGTAATAGCAGGGAAAAGTTGTGTTTAGACTAACTGTGAGGCGTGTCTAAATGAAAAGCGTGCTGTAAGGGTGGTGGTGGGGGGGTGTTCTGCTATACGTGTAGTTGTTAAGGATGCTGTAAGGGTGTGGGGGGGGTGTTCTGCTATACGTGTAGTTGTTAAGGATGCTGTAAGGGGGGGGTGTTCTGCTATACATGTAGTTGTTAAGGATGCTGTAAGGGTGGGGGGTGTTCTGCTATACGTGTAGTTGTTAAGGATGCTGTAAGGGGGGGGTGTTCTGCTATACGTGTAGTTGTTAAGGATGCTGTAAGGGGGGGGTGTTCTGCTATACGTGTAGTTGTTAAGGATGCTGTAAGGGTGGTGGGGGGTGTGTTCTGCTATACATGTAGTTGTTAAGGATGCTGTAAGGGGGGGGGGTGTTCTGCTATACGTGTAGTTGTTAAGGATGCTGTAAGGGTGTGGGGGGGGTGTTCTGCTATACGTGTAGTTGTTAAGGATGCTGTAAGGGTGTGGGGGGGGTGTTCTGCTATACGTGTAGTTGTTAAGGATGCTGTAAGGGTGGTGGTGGGGGGGTGTTCTGCTATACATGTAGTTGTTAAGGATGCTGTAAGGGTGGTGGTGGGGGGGGGGGTGTGTTCTGGCTATACGTGTATGTTAAGGATGCTTGTAAGGGGGGGGTATGTTCTGCCATATAATGCAGTTGTTAAGGATGCGTAAGGGTGGTGTTGGTGGGGGGGGTTCTTGCTATACGTGTAGTTGTTAAGGATGCTGTAAGGGGGGGGGGTGTTCTGCTATACATGTAGTTGTTAAGGATGCTGTAAGGGGGGGGGGTGTTCTGCTATACATGTAGTTGTTAAGGATGCTGTAAGGGTGTGGGGGGGGTGTTCTGCTATACATGTAGTTGTTAAGGATGCTGTAAGGGTGGGGGGGGGGGTGTGTTCTGCTATACGTGTAGTTGTTAAGGATGCTGTAAGGGTGTGGGGGGGGTGTTCTGCTATACATGTAGTTGTTAAGGATGCTGTAAGGGTGTGGGGGGGGTGTTCTGCTATACGTGTAGTTGTTAAGGATGCTGTAAGGGGGGGGTGTTCTGCTATACATGTAGTTGTTAAGGATGCTGTAAGGGGGGGGGGTGTTCTGCTATACGTGTAGTTGTTAAGGATGCTGTAAGGGTGGGGGGTGTTCTGCTATACGTGTAGTTGTTAAGGATGCTGTAAGGGGGGGGTGTTCTGCTATACATGTAGTTGTTAAGGATGCTGTAAGGGTGGGGGGTGTTCTGCTATACGTGTAGTTGTTAAGGATGCTGTAAGGGTGTGGGGGGGGTGTTCTGCTATACGTGTAGTTGTTAAGGATGCTGTAAGGGTGGGGGGTGTTCTGCTATACATGTAGTTGTTAAGGATGCTGTAAGGGTGTGGGGGGGGTGTTCTGCTATACATGTAGTTGTTAAGGATGCTGTAAGGGTGTGGGGGGGGTGTTCTGCTATACGTGTAGTTTAAGGATGTGTGAGGTGGGGGGGGGGGGTTACTGCTTATACATGTAGTTGTTAAGGATGCTGTAAGGGTGGGGGGGGTTCTGCTATACATGTAGTTGTTAAGGATGCTGTAAGGGTGTGGGGGGGGTGTTCTGCTATACATGTAGTTGTTAAGGATGCTGTAAGGGGGGGGTGTTCTGCTATACGTGTAGTTGTTAAGGATGCTGTAAGGGGGGGGGGGGTTCTGCTATACATGTAGTTGTTAAGGATGCTGTAAGGGTGTGGGGGGGGTGTTCTGCTATACGTGTAGTTGTTAAGGATGCTGTAAGGGTGTGGGGGGGGTGTTCTGCTATACGTGTAGTTGTTAAGGATGCTGTAAGGGGGGGGTGTTCTGCTATACATGTAGTTGTTAAGGATGCTGTAAGGGGGGGGGTGTTCTGCTATACATGTAGTTGTTAAGGATGCTGTAAGGGGGGGGTGTTCTGCTATACATGTAGTTGTTAAGGATGCTGTAAGGGTGTGGGGGGGGTGTTCTGCTATACGTGTAGTTGTTAAGGATGCTGTAAGGGTGGTGGGGGGGGGTGTTCTGCTATACATGTAGTTGTTAAGGAACAAAAGGGTGCTGACTGGTCTGCTGCTACCCTTGTGAGTGGAATGAAGACAGTACCCAGCCAAGTGCTGCGGCCACTATATGCCTCAGAGAGAGAGGGAGAGAGAGAGGGAGAGAGGGAGGAAGAGAGAGAGAGAGGAAGAGAGAGGAAGAGAGAGAGAGAGAGAGAGAAGAAGAGAGGAGAGAGAAGAGAGAGGAGAGAGAGTTGGCCAGAGAGAGAGAGAGAGAGAGAGAAGGAGAGAGAGAGGGAGAGGAAGAGAGAGGAGGCGAGAGAAGGAGAGAGAGAGAGAGAGAGAGAGGAAGAGAGAGAGAGAGGGAGAAAGGAGGAGAGAGATAGAGACTAAAATAGTGGAGAGAAGAGGGACAGAGAGAGACATTTCTATCGTTCTGTCCTTTGTCAAGTGCAGGGCGTGAGCTGGTCCCTGTGGAGAAGGGGTCATGTGACTCATGAGGGCAAAAGACCACCGGGGATCATGTGACCCGTGTGTGTGGGAGAACCTCTTCACGGCCCAGACGAGCCAAACGAGTCCAGAGTCATTTGCATATGCAAATGGTAATGGGCCGATAGCTCGTTAGTCCTCCCTGTGGTGGAGAGCCATCAGACATTCTTACGCAGCAGGAGAGGATGGAGGGGGTCAGTGCTCCACACACACACACACACACACACACACACACACAACATACAGGCATAAGTATCACCAAGCCACATAAAGCTGCCCATCGCGAGAGAAAGAGGTGAAAGATTTTGTTTGGGGGGATCTCTCCTT
>BROE01000010.1:3392605-3405685 GCA_036571765.1 Plecoglossus altivelis | reverse complement strand
CAGGGCTGAGAGGGTGGTGTTAGTGAGGGTGGTGTTAGCAAACAAAGTACAATACTTCATTACTGTACTATCTTTCCTGAAACGTGAGTGATACGTGCAGTCAGTTCTTCACATTTTCCCAAGTCTTTTCTAAACATGAATATTTGTACTTCTGCTTGAGTGAAGGATGTGACTTTATTGTCTCTGGCTGTAAGTGAACAGGCCCCTTCCTCACTGGAGGAGAACGTCTGGTCTTCACAGCAGGCTGGAAGGGAATCCTCTCTCTCTCTCTCTCTCTCTCTCACACACATCTCTCTCTCTCTCCCTTACACTCTCACATCTCTCTCTCTCTCCCTTACACACTCACATCTCTCTCTCTCCCTTACACACTCACATCTCTCTCTCTCCCTTACACACTCACATCTCTCTCCCTTACACACTCACATCTCTCTCTCTCCCTTACACACTCACATCTCTCTCTTTCCCTTACACACACACATCTCTCTCTCTCTTACACTCTCACGTCTCTCTCTCACACCCAACTCACACTATCTGAGGATGAAACAGAGCTTTGATACCAGAGCGATGTGATCGATATGCAGAAGGCTGTTTCTGAGTGGGAGGCAGAAGGCAGGAAGGAACCTTGCATTTCTTTAAGACTCTTTTATTTTCATCCAACTGGCTTCTTTTCTTGGGTTCTGTGTTCTGCGTATGCTTGGACCAATTTGAAGCGTGTTGTAATATGGCATCATCATATTAAGGTTTGTTCCAGAATAACATAACACGTACAACAACAGATGCATTATGTCTATTTAGCTTTGCAATGATATCAACATATGACGACCTGTTCCAGAAAGATTCATACGCAGGATTTACATCAGAATAAACGAAAGATGTAAAAAAAAATAAAGATGCAGAGACCGTTTGTTTGTTATTTACCAATACAAGCTTTTATTTACATCCATGATTCTGTCGTCTTTGTCACATTCTCCTCTTTGTCACCCGTCACCTGTACTGTGCTGAAACACACCCCACCGCAACCCTCACAGCCACACATACACACACCTGGGCCACTTACGCACATCAGTTACATGAATGTATTCAGGTGCGTTTGATTCGACTGACAGTTGGTTCGTCTTTAGGGAGCTATCCTGCTTGAAGTATATATCAAACACACTTAAATATTTTGGCAGTATTTTCAAACAGTACCGGACCCAGACATACATGTACTCCAATCCAAGACTTTAAAACATTGATATAAAAACATCAATCGAGAAACAGGATACCTCTTAACCCCAGGTCAACATGCAACAGCCAAGAACGATTTCAAATCTAAATGGAGACTTTACAGAGAGTATTTGGGACTTACCCTGGGTCAGAACCGACCGATAATCAAGATTCAAGAGTGTCAGACTTAGAGATGAGATGGTCGTACAGTCGTGGCTGTTGTAGGGTGACCAGGCGTGGAAAAACATACACCTGGTGCCACACCATGGTCCAACCAACCAATGAAGGCCGACGCGCTTCATAGCCCCCTCCCTCCACCCGCGCAAACTCTAGACTGTCCAATCAGAGGGGTTTTCACATGTCCGTATGCACTCTTCTGACCAATGAGAAGGCGAGGAGGGACAGGAAACACTCCTAATATGGTATTTCCTTTAAGTCTTCTCTTACCGTTCTTTCCTATTCTCCTATCCTGTCCAAGGAATCCTTTCTTAAAATACACGTTCAATGGAGAAAGAAGGTGCTAATTAAACTGAAACATGATATATAAAATAAAGATGAGTGTATATATGATATATATGTATGTATATATATATATAGATATGGAATGGCCTTGACATATGTACAATTCTTTTTCTCGTTTTTTTTTTCTTCGTCACTCTTTGTAAATTTTTTAATGCATAGAACCTTTGCTTTTGATCATCATGAGTGAATAAATTAAAACAATATAAGCTACTCTTTCCAACTGTGCTCCTGAGTAAATGAATAAATAACATCCTTCATTCGTGATTATGATGGAATGCATGGCTGGGACCATATAAAACTCCAGCTCCCAAGATCCTCTGCTCCTGCTAAGCGTCATGGAAGAAGAATCAAGGGGAACTTATGGAGAAGGGGGAGGAGCCTAATGATGACGACGATGAAGACTGAGAAACAGCATGGTTACTTTTAAGAAACAGGCTATATATATATATTTATACAAACATTACAAGTTTAAACGATCTCAAGCACCCTATATATGAACACAATTGACCAAAGAGTATGCACCTTAAACCAGGGACCAAGCAGGACCATCTTGACAATCAGAACAGCTTGTTATTAATCTCCAAACAGTTCCTTTCTCCATCAGCCATCTACCCAGTCCAGTTATTCCTCCTTCCTTCCGACTCCTTTGAAGGACTCATCCTCGTATCTCTCTGCCAGACAGAAGAGACCTTACGTCCTTTGGGGACCGGTCTCTCTGGCAGACAGGAGAGACCTCACGTCCCTTGGGAGTCTCTCTGGCGAGGGGATGGTTGAGGTCTGGGTTCTCTGATGTTCTGCTCGCTTACTAACTCGGTTCTGCTTGGTCCCCCTTTCCCACAAAGGGTTAAAAAAAGTATTTTTATTTTTTATATATAAAACACACACAGAACTCAGCGTAATATTTGTAAGGCTGTTAGAGACAATAGAAGAAGAAGAGTGTTAGAAAGAGAAACTCAACGTATTATAGCCGGATACAAAGGAGCTAGAGGAAACGCAAGTGCAAGAGAGGCATCAGAGAGGAAAACATCCAGCGTGTTGTACGAACGTATATAATGGCAGAGGATGAATGACGTCTGTGCATCATAAAGAAAAGGTTTACAATATTTCAGTGCGTGAATTATCTGATTACTTACGCATTTTCTTTTTTTAGAATTTCTTTTTATCTTCACCCGAGTATTGTTGGATAGGCATTTCTGATCATGTGTTATAGAAAAGACACAAGAGAGCCAATAGAAGATTGCTGACATGGTAGCGCAAGCAAGTTGTACTATCATATCGAAGAAGTTAATTAGGCCACTCACCCAGATAATTCTGTTTTCAAGTAGTGTTACATTGTCCGAGAATAAGTCGAATGTGTAATTGTTGAACGAATTGCTGCATTTCTCTAGAACGGACTGTAATGTGGAGTAGAGCATGCCTTATTCCAAGCCTGGCCGAAGCTTTATATTACAAAAGGAGCCACTCCAACTTCTCTATAAAAAGTGCTCTTCATAAAAATCAGACAGGCAGATAATTGCACCTCTTTCTTGGCACTATTGCCCTCACCTCCCTCATCTCGCGCTCGCGCGTCCCTCTCTCGCCGTCCCGATCAAGCGACTTCTCTCGACTTCTCCTCGAAGGCGGCGTCGGATCAATACCTTTCTACTCGCCTCAGAATACTCCCTCGTGCGCTCGCACACCCATTTTTTTATCCCTGCGGCCGACTCACTCAGTGTCAACCTGGCCTTAATCGCGAATCACCCCTTAGGAAAGGCGGAGAAAAATATCACATCTTGAAAGGTCTTGAAATGTGAATTCGTCCACTCCATCTCTCACCTCCTCTCCATCATCTCCTGTTCCTACGTCACTCGTTTTTTTTTCTCTTCGTCTTCTTCATGATAACACGATATCGATGCTCGGAAAGACCTCCGGTCACATGCCGATCCGAGCCTCCCTCCGTAAGGCCGCACGCGTGCAGCCGGCAGAGAACCGAGAGTGAGACGTCGAGAGCAGATGACCAGCAATTAGATAGAGCCCGTAGTGCAGCCAAGATTGAGCACCAATGGTTGCAAAACGCACGCGTACGGATCACCTCCAAGAGAGAGCACATCCGAGGTGCTCCAGAGAGTTCAGAGACTGGCAGTAGCTACTGGACTGGGGCCAGGTACCAGAACCTGTGGACACACGCAGGCACACACACAAACAGCCCCGATTACAAACATGGGCAGCACAACACACACACACACAAACGGAGACACACACCCGCACGACACAGCACGCACGAGCACACACACACAGGCACACACGCACAGCCGCAAACAGGCACACGCACACACACGCGGACACACACACGCACACGAGCACGCGAGACCACAACACACACAACAGACGTAATTACCGATACTCATTATAGAGACGAAGATGCATATTGTGATGACAGAATTGATGTGTAAGCTATGTCGTGTAAGTGTGTTTAGGATCATGTGTGTGTGGCTGTAATGTGCGTGTTGATGTCGTTTGATGGGTTGTGTTGATACCTGATATACAGCAACATACACGACCCATTACGTACACCAAGGCAGTAACTACACACCCCTCACGTCACACAACACGATACTACACACACTCACATACACACACAGCACATGCCACGAAGCCGCACACAAGGGCGGCACACATAGGAACTCACCTAGTGAAAGACAGCCAATACTGACACAAGGCACAGCATTACTATACACACACACACACATACTTTACACACATATTTTGTTTTTTTTTTTTTGCCACTCAAATCCAACACACCTACTACCACACCACTCACCCCCCACACCACGAGGCATACGACAACCAACTCACTAGATAAGAGGGAGATGGAAAGGGAGAGAGGGAGGGTGAAAGAGGGAGAAAGGGAGAGAGGGAGAGAGAGAGGGAGAGAGGGAGAGAGAAAGGGATAGAGAGGGAGAAAGAGAGAGGGGGAAAGAGAGAGAGAGAGGGAGAGAGAGAGAGAAGAGAGAGGGAGAGAGAGAGAGAGAGAGAGAGGGAGAGAGAGAGTTTTCCTCCAGTGTCCAAGCTTCTCCTGCTTCGGGTGAGGTTCCACAGAACAGAGGTTGGATTGTGTTCAGGATCCAGCAAATGCCGTCCAGGTGACATTCACTCACTCACTCACACACATGCTCGCACGCAGGCACACACACGCAGGCATACACACACGCAGGCACGCACACACATGCACACACACACATGCAGGCATACACACACGCGCAGGCACGCACACACACACGCACACACGCTCCTCAGCTCCTGAAAACACTCACGTCTCTGTCTGAAATGCTTGGAAGTTTGAAACTCCACTTTCTTAAATATGTTTTTTATTTTCACTCCCAAGAGCAGCTAGCATGTTTCCAATTCAAACTTCCTCTCCTTCTCTGTGTCAGCCCCCCACCTCATCCCTCCACCTCACCCTTCCATCTTCATCCCTCCCACATCCTCTGCAGGGAGAGAACGAGTTTGGAATAAAACAGAAATCAGATTTTCTTCTTGATACTCCGGAGGGCAGCTAGGCTGTTTCCTGTTAGGGTCTCTCTCGCTTCAATTCTTCTTCCTTTCAGTCCCTGTCTCAGCCTCCCTCTACTTCTCCCTGCCCCCCCTCCCTCCTCCCCCCATCACCTTGGTCTCCCTCCCCTCCCCTCCCCTCCTCTTCTTCCCCCATCACCTTGGTCTCCCTCTCCCCCCCTTCCCTCCTCTTCTCCCCCCATCACCTTGGTCTCCCCCCTCCCCTCCTCTTCTCCCCCCATTACCTTGGTCTCCCCCCTCCCCTCCTCTTCTCCCCCTGTTACCTTGGTCCCTCTCTCCCTCCTCCGCTGCAGTCTCTCCACGTCGTCTATCTCGTACACCTTGATCTCGAAGGGCTCCGCTGGCCGCAGAGGGCCGTCCACCCAGCGTGCACCTGGGCTGGCGGCGGGCTTCCGGGTGGGCGAGGACACGGACGAGGAAGGGGAGGAGTCCAGGGTGAGGCTGGGGATCAGACGTCGTCTCTGCGTACCTGAGACGCGCAGACAGAAGGGTAGAATGTTTAGAACATTCCGGACTGCACCGGAAGACTCGTGCTCGGAACGTTAGAGCATACCTCCAGCATTCTAAAGACAAACGCTGCCTTCCTGTCTCTCCAGGGAAATAAAGTGCACTGCTCTGGAGAGGGATGCAGGAACATGAGGTCAAACAGCCCTTATCCAGGGCGGACAGCCCAGCAAAGGGATGAGAGTGACATGCCATCATCCTTCCTGAGGCTGGGATACTGACGGGGTGTGTGTGTGTTAGCTGAACCAAACCAGATTAGGGACATCAGAGGTCAGCAGAACAGAAAGAAGTGCAGCAGAGAGAGAGAGAGAGAGAGGGGGGGGGAGATGTAGAGAGAGAGAGCAGAGAGACATAGAGAGAGACAGACATAGAGAGAGAGAGAAAGAGACAGAGAGAGACAGAGAGAGAGAGAGTGAGAGACAGACAGAGAGAAAGAGAGAGAGAGAGAGACAGACAGAGACTTAGACAGTCAGAGACCGACAGAGAGAGAGAGAGTGAAGAGACAGACAAGAGAGAAAGAGGACAGAGAAGAGAGACCAGAAGAGGACAGACAGTCAGAGACAGACAGAAGAGAGTGAAGACAGACAGAGAGAGAGGACAGAGAGAGAGACATAGGAGAGAGACGAGACATAGTGTGAGAGAGACAGACAGAGAGAGAGAGAGCGAGAGAGAGAAAGAAATACAAAGGGAGAGGAGAGACAGCAGACGAGAGAGTGAGAGAGAGAGAGTGAGAGGAAAGGGGGGAGGAGGAAAGAGAAAAAAGAGCAGAGTTGGGTTTGTTTTTTTCCTGGAGGAAAAAAAATTTCTTTTCAAGCAAAAAAAACCCTACAGAAAAGAAAAATTAAGAATGCAGGTCAGCCTCTTATCTGACCACTGCACTGGAATAAGCCCCAATGCACTGGAATGCAGACACAGGCGATCTGGGAGCAAACACCCCACACACACACACGCCTTCTCACTTACACACACGCCCTCATTAACGCAACAGTCTTAGAACCTGTGGAGTAACCTTGCATTTGCATCGCAAATTGGCTCAACTGTGTCGACAGTGGGGTGGTGTTATCAGACTCACACACAGGAGAGCGGGGAGGGGTGGGGGAGAGGGGGAGCTGGGGGGTGGGCAGGGGGGTGGCAGGGGGAAGGGCAGGGGTGACTGAGGAGGGCAGGGCGTCGCAGATGGGGAACGAGGCGGTGTTTTAATAAGGCTACTCCCTCCCCCTGTGTCTCCCTGTGCTGAGGAAAGGTCACAGAGCTGATCTGGAGTGATTCAACACTGCTTCACTCATTTGTATTTCATTACAGCCTGCTGCAGCACACCACTACTGAACTGAGGGGGGAGGAAGAGAGAAGAAGAGAGCGATGGGAGAGGGGAGAGAGAGAGAGGGAGGAGGGGAGAGAGAGAGAGAAGAGAGAAGGGAGAGGGAGAGAGAGGGGGAGAGAGAGAGAGAGAGAGAGAGGAGAGAGAGAAGAGAGAGAGAAGAGAAGAGGGGAAGCGGGGAGAGAGAGAGAGAGAGGGGAGAGAGAAGAGAGAGAGAGCGAGAGAGGAGTTTAGAGAGGGAGGGAGAGAGAGAGGGAGGCGAGAGGACGAGAGAGAAAGAGAGAGAGAGAGAGGGCGAGAGAGAGAGGGGGAAGAGGAGGGAGCGAGAGAGAGAGCGAGAGAGAGAGGGGAGAGAGAGAGAGAGAGGAGGAGAGAGAGAGAGAGGGAGAGAGAGAGCGAGAGAGAGAGCGAGAGAGAGGAGACAGGAGAGGTGCTGGAGATAGAGAGCGTGTGAGAGGAGAAAAGAGAGAGAGATGCAAAGGGTTGGGGGCTCCGATTTTACAGAAGAAATCAACTATACAAGACTCTCAACTGGAAACCTGTTTAACATATTTCCATGGCAAACCTCTTTTCGACCTCCTCCCCATTTCTCTCTCTCATCCTTTCCTCCCTCCCTCTCACTCTCTCTCTCTCTCTCTCTCTCAAGCAGCCAGGGGCAGCAGGGTGCCAAGCCATCCCAGGAAGAGCAGAGCAGGGGAGTGGAGAGGCAGGGAGGGGAGAGGCAGGAGAGGGGAGAGCAGGGGAGGGGAGAGCAGGGGAGGGGAGAGCAGGGAGACGGGAGAGCAGGGGAGGGGAAGAGGCAGGGGAGTGGAGGGCAGGGGAGTGAGGGCAGGGAGGGGAGGGCAGGGGAGTGGAGTGCAAGGGAGTGCAGGGTAGAGCAGGAGAGGGGAGAGCAAGGGAGGAGAGGAGGGAGGATGAAGAGGAGCCAGTCGTGGTGCTCACCTCTGGAAGGCAGAGATAGAGTGAGAGTGGGGGGGGAGTGGGAGGGAGGGGGTTAAGGAGGGGAGGAGAGAGAACACTGCATAGGAGAGGGTGAGAGGGATATCCTGTAGGGAGTTGGGTGGGAGGGCAGGAGGGGGAGGCCGGGAGGGACAGGAAAGGGAGGAGGTGGGAGGGGCGGGAGGAAAGAGAGATTTAGAGTGTGTGGGAGTGAAGAAGAGGGGACGTGATTGATGTGAGGAGAGGAGAGGAGAGAGGAGGAGAGAGGGGAGGGAGGAAAGGAGAGAGAGGAGAGAGGGGAGAGGAGAGGAGAGGAGAGAGGGGAGAGGAGGCCACACACAGCTTGTCCAGACAGCAGCTCTCTGTCCAGAGAGAGGGGTTAAGGTGAGGGGGTGTGGAGGGGGACGGGGTGGGGGAGTTTGAAAAGAGAGAGAAGGGGTGGGCAAAGGAGGGTGTCATGGCTGAAACCGGATTTTGTTTTTCACTTCCAAACTTTTTTTCTCCCCCCGTGGACCTTATTACTAAATGGAGTCTTTCAGTCTCATTCCTGCCGATGGTTAAATAAACAGGATGGTTGTGCTTCTGATAGTATGTTGTGGATGAAGGAGAGAGAGAAGAGCTATCTATCTGAGTTTGCCATGCATGGACTGGCACTCCAGTGCTAGCGTTGGGGTGAAGACCAGGCCACAGCCCTCCACAGGCTAATGTGGATATTCATCATGATGTCTGTGTGTGTGTCTGTGTGTGTCTGTGTGTGCGTGTGTGTCTGTGTGTGTGTGTGTGAAAGAGGTTCTTACAGCCTCATTACAGTGTGACACGCCTGTCTGGCTAATCAAGGTCACCTTGCTCACCTCAGTGCGCCTCCAGTGTTCTCTACTCTACTCTATTGAACTCCATTCTCTGAGGAATGCTGTACAAGTTGTGATTTCTCCCTCTCTGTCTTTCTCTCTCCACTGTTATCTTCCTCTCTGTCTCTCGCTCTGTCTATCCTCCACTTCTTTCTCTCCCTCCTTTTTCTCCATCCCTTTATCCCTCCTCCTCCTCCTCCTCTCCCCCTCCTGTCCTCCTTCTCCTCCTCTCCCCCTCCTCTCCTCCTTCTCCCCTCCACCTCCCCTCCTCATCTCATCCACTCCCCTCCTACCCCTCCCCTCCTGACCTCTTCCTCCTCCTCCTCCCTCGACCTCACCCTCCTCCTCCTCCTCCCTCCCCCTCCTCCTCCTCACCAGTGTTGCTCCTCTTTTTGCTGTTCTTCAGGCTGCGTCGGCTGCAGGCGGAGGAGGCGTCGCTGACTGAGTCCTGAGCGGAGGAGGTGCTCCCGGTGTTCTCGCTGCTATCCCTCAGCATGCTCTCGTAACCGCTGCTCCCGCCACTGTGGTAGAACAACGCCGTCTTGCCCATGGCGGGCGGCAGCTCACCGCTCAGCACGCTGCTGTTGTCACTGGCGTGCCCGCTGCTGCAGCGGTGCGGGCGCCGCGGTGCCGTGATCTTGCTGTAGGGGGACGGGAGCGCTTGGGCCGCGGGCGGCTTCTCGTCTCCGTGGTTACCGCCGCTTCCGCCCGCCACGGCGGCGACGCTCCTCTCCTCCCCGGCCTCGACTCCTGCTCCTCCACCGGCAGTCCGGGCGTGACCCCCTCCGGATCGGGACACCCCTCCTCCTCCTCCTCCTCCTCCTCCTCCTCCTCCCTGGAGCAGCTCAGAGATGCGTCCGTTCACAGCCCTCAGGGGAAGCTTGGCAGCCTGCCCCCCTGCCCTGCTCCCCCGACTCAGGGACTGGGTGGACCAGGAAGCTCCAGAGCTGGCTCCCTGACCCTGGCCTTGTCCTTGTCCCTGCCCAGAGACAGGGCCCTGGGCCTGGGCAACCAGAGCCTTGCCGTTGGGGGGCAGGCTGGAGCTGCGGTTGACGGCCTGGGGCAGAGACTTGGTGGAGAAGCTGAGGGTCTTGGTGCTAGAGGTGGAAAGGCTGCGTGCTTTGGGGCTGGCCATCAGCAGCTTGCTCACCGCCGAGATCTTTGACGGGCTTGACCTGGGCGACTGCGGGGAGACGGCGGCCCCGTTCCCGTTGGACGAGGAGGAGGAGGAGGAGAGGGACCCGGCCCGGGTGAGGCTGCGTCCGGTCCTCGGCATGGTGCTGTCCCCCCTACCTCCCCCTCCTCCACCTCCCCCCCTCAGGCTCTCCCCCCTCTCCAGGGAGAAGCAGTCGTAGTGGGGGCCGTGGGCTCCCGGCGCCCCTCCGTGGGAGCGACCCAGAGAGTTGGTTCTGCTGGCCAGCTGCTCCAGCTTGGCTGTAAACAGCCTGCTGCTCTCCATCCCCTTCATCCTCCCTCCACTACCGCCTCCAGAGCCCCCCAGGTCCTCCGGCATGCTACCCAAGAACGAGAGCCCGTGGCTGGGCCCGTGGAGGGGACTGAGGGCACCCTGGGCCCGGTTCCTCTGGTCCAGACTGGACTTCCGGACAGGCGGGAGAGGGGGGACCCCCCGCTGGCGAGAGAAGAGACTCTGGCGCCCGGAGGACCCGCGGCGGTCCAGGGTGGCACGGGGGCTGCAGGGGGTGGAGGTCGTGACCCCCAGGCTGCGGTACTCCCCGCTGGCGTCCAGGCCGTCATGCCGGTTGAGCCGGTGCCAGCCCCGGGGGAGGCTGGAGGTCCGGTGGACGTCGAGGGAATAGACGGGAGTCTCCCCCGTGCCTCCCCCCAGCGCCACCTCACAGCCAGCCACCTCCCTGCGGCAGGAGTCTGGGGAGGAGACGCAGACTGCCTCCCCGCTACTGGAGCTGCGACGGTCCCATGCCTGTTCGGTCTGGCCCTGGCCCTGGGCCCAAGCCTGGGCCTGGATTTGGCTGCTGGCTGGGTCGGCCTGCCTCTTCTCCGGCTTCACCTCGCACACCAGCTCCTTGGGCCGGACGTCCTCCCCATCCCTCCTCATCCAGGGGTCGTCGAAGGTGATCTCACTGGACATTGACACGAGGCCCGAGCCTTGAGTGAAGCCTGGGGCTGGAGTGCAGGCTGAGGCTGGTGTTGAGGAAGGTTTGGCTGGGTGTTTGAGCAGGCTGGTCTTGGTGGGGGAGGAGAGGATGGTGGGTTCCTGGAGGAGCATGGGCTTGACAGCCACACACGGCTGGGCTGTGATGCTGGTCTTGAAGGGGATGAAGTTAGAGCCAGGTGGCCCCAGGCTCTGCACACCTGAAGGGGGTAACCTCCTTAACCTGTCCTTAGTGGGGGTGCCCTTCTCACTCAACACAACCTCCCCCTCCCCAGCCTCTCCACCCGGACCTCCAGGGGCCTCCCCCAGGCCCTCCGGCCCAGCGAGGGGACCCGATGTGGGGTCAGGCTCTGCCAGAGCCTCCCCTGGACCCTGGGACTGGCTGAAGCTGTGGAGGGACTGGTCAGCTTCACTGCCCACGCTCAGCTCGCTCAGCCAGGAAGAGATGGAAGAACGGCCGCTCGGCATCTTCGCCACAGCCTCGCCCTCCACCCGCAGCTTTGCCATGGCAACCTCCGCCATGGCGACCGAAGCGGTCGTCCTGGCAATGTGCCGCTCCAGGTCTTCGCTGACGCCGCTGATGACACTGACGGGGCGTGAGCCGGACGCCATGGCAACGAGGGAGCAGTCGCTGTTGAAGCTGATGATGCTGGAGGGACGGCCCCCAGGGGCTCTCAGGGAGCACAGCAGCTCGTCCTCCACCACGCAGAGGGCCTCGCCTGGGGCCACGGCAGCCAGGACTGGTCCTGGTGGAGGGAAGGAGAGTGAGAGAGGGGGAGAGAGAGGGGGATAGAGGGGAATAGAGAGGGGAAGAGAGAGGGATAGAGAGGGGGTTAGGGGGAAAGACATGGAGAGAGGGACAGAGAGAAGGACAGAGAGAGAGAGTGGGGGAGAGGGGAAGAGTGGGAGAGAGAGGAGGACATGTGGGGGGAGGAGGAGATGGGGGAGATGGAGAGAGAGGGGGAGAGAGATATACCATGTTTAAAGTGTTTTCATTCCAATGTTTAAGTGAATATTTGGTGCATCCGTCCAGTACATCCAAGTAGAGGTCCTGTTTCTGACCTTCTGTCCTTCCATCCAGAGGGATCTGAGGGACGTCATCATCACACAGCGTCTCTGCCGAGCCCAGGCTGCCAGACAGAGACACGGCTCTCTCTAGGACCTGGGGGCTCAGGCCCAGCGGGGAGGTCCTGGTCAGGGACTCCAGCTGTAGAACAGACTCGCTGGAGGAACGGCCGCTGTCTGCAGCAAGGCTGTCCGCAGCAAGGCTGTCTGCAGCCAAGCTGTCTGCAGCCAAGCTGTCTGCAGCTAGACTGTCTGCAGCCAGGTTCTGGGAGGAGAGAGGGGGCGTTCCGGGCATCACTCCCTTTTGGGTGTACACCTTGCAGCGCTGGGAGGGGGAGGAGGGGGGTCTGGGGTGTGTGTGTGTGTGTGTGAGGGAGGGTTTAGGGCAGAGAGACACATACATGTTAAGAGCCAGTCAGTATAACACATACTACAATCTCAATCAAGATACTTAGATCTTGTCACCTGTAATCTGAGGTCCTGGTGAGGCTGGCTATCCCAAGACGAGGTGATCCAAGTGGGCGGGGCTTGCCCTCGCTGCTACTGCCCGCGCTCAGGGACTCACGGCTGTCCAATCAGAAGACCGGGAAAACACAATCGCATTCCCATTTGCACGTGCAACGCCTTACAAATATTAAATAAACAATACAAGACTGTATTAATAACCCAGGGGGCGCCTCCCCCCTCCCCCCCCTCCAGCCCCCTTACCTGTCGTGCAGGCTGGCGCTCTTGGCCCGCTGCAGGGGGCTGATGAGGGTGCCCCCCGCCCCCGCTCCGGCCCCCGTCATGCTCCTGCTGCAGCTGAGCCCGCTAGGCTGCACCAGGTTATCGATCATGGTCTGAGCCAGCTCCGTCTCCTCCAACACCTCCCGGATGTCCTGCAGCTGCTGGTCGTTCAACGCCCTCCAGGGAGACGAGGCGGAGGAGGGGGGAGCCTCGGGTTTAGGAGCCCCGCCCGGGGCCTGGCGTGGCTCCTGCTTCCCTCCCCCCCGGCT
>BROE01000010.1:3197809-3345656 GCA_036571765.1 Plecoglossus altivelis | reverse complement strand
GGGTTTTTGTATTTATTCAGCTATGAAAGCCAATCAAACGATTCCCATTGGGGCAGGACAGAGGCCATGGATGGATCTGACACACTATAAACACACAAAGACATACAAACGCACACACACTCTTTTCAAACCTACACACACTACACACACTATATATGCAAACATGAAAACCCAGAAAGTGGCCTTGTATCTCATGCATCAAATACAAACCAAACACACACAGGATCAATCATCACCCTGCCTCTTTCTCTCTCCCTCTCTCCCTTTCTCTCTCCTCTCCCTCTCTCCCTGCCTCTCTCCCTCCTCTCCCACTCTTCCTCCTCTCTCTCTCTCCCTGCCTCTCTCTCTCCCTGCCTCTCTCTCTCCCTGCCTCTCTCTCCTTCTCTTTATCTCCCTCTCTCTATCTCTCCCTGTTTCCCTCTCTCCCTGCCTCTCTCCCTGCCTCTCTCCCTCTCTCTCTCCCTTCCTCCTTCCTCCCTTTTCTCAATTTTTTCTCTTCTTTTCTTTCTTTAAAATGGTTTATCCCTCTTCCTCTACATCTTCCTGCTTCTCTCTTCCTCTCTCCATCTCTCCATCTCTCTGTATCTCCACATATCTCTGTATCTCTCCATCTCCATCACTGTATCTCTTTACATCTCCATGTTTCTATCTGTTCTCTCCATCTCTCCATCTCTGTTTCTCTCCATCCCTGTTTCTCTCCCATCCCCCAGTATTGCATCTCCTCTCATAGCATGTATGTAACTCTCAAGGGGGCTGTTCAACTGTCTGTATGACTAGTAAGCGTGCCTGTGTGTGTGCACATAATGCTTGTGTTTGTGTGTGCATAGTGATTGTGTGTGTGTGTGTGTGCACGTAGTGCTTGTGTGTGAGTGTGCAGAGTAATTGTGTGTGTATGTGTGTAGTGCTTGTGTGTGCAGAATGATTGTGTGTGTATGTGTACGTAGTGCTTGTGTGTGTTTGTGTGTGTGTGTTTGTGTGTGTGTGTGTGTGTGTGTGTGCAGAGTGATTGTGTGTGTATGTATATAGTGCTTGTGTGTGTGGGTGTGCATAGTGGTTGTGTGTGTGCGTAGTGCTTGTGTGTGTGTGTGTAGTGGTTGTGTGTGCGCGTAGTGGTTGGGTGTGTGTGTGTAGTGGTTGTGTGTGCGCGTAGTGGTTGTGTGTATGTGCGTAGTGATTGTGTTTGTGCGCGCGTAATGATTGTGTGTGTTGTGTATGACGCTAGTTCCTCATTAATATCTGCCCCAGCAGCTGTTTTGTCACTGCCCATATGATACCAATAACATAGCTGCCTGTATCTGTGCCTGTGTGGAAACCAGATAGCTGCCTAGTTTGGCCTGTGAGAAAATGTCAAGGCCCCATTGAGAACACAGTCTCATTACCAAGCCAAGTCTATCATAGGACAGCCTGCACAGCAATGTACACACACACACACACACACGTAGAAACACACACATGTCATAACAGATGTTCCGGTTTTCCCCCTTCCCATGTTTTACCATTCTTTCTTACTACCCAAATATATTCCCTCCATCTCTTCTTCTCACACATGTTCCTACTTTGCTTGTTCCCTTCTTTGACTCTCTCCTTCCTGCTCGCTCTCTCTCTCCCTCTCTTTCTACCTCTCACTTTCTCTCCCTCTCCTTCTACCTCCCACTCTCTCCCTCCCTCTCATTCTACCTCCCACTCTCTCCCTCCCTCTCATTGTACCTCCCACACTGTCTCTCCCCTCCTCTCTCTCCCACTCTCTCTCTCCCAGTCTCTCTCTCTCCAAGTCTATCTCTCCCAGTTTCTCTCTCTCTCTCTCTCTCTCTCTCTCTCTCTCTCTCTCTCCCTCTCTCTCTGACAGTGATAAATTGCCTTCAGCTCTGCAGGTGATCCATCTTGTAAGACCTCAGGCCCAAACACAGGGTCTGCAACACCTTCTCTCTTGCCCTCTCTCCTTACCTTTACCTGCCCTCCCTCCATCCATCCATGCATCCATCCCTCCATCCCTCCCTCCAACCATGCATCCATCCCTCCCTCCCACCAAGGTCACTGAAGCATCATAAGGAGGATCATAATCCTGAAGGTACATCAAACCCTACAAACACACACACACAGACACACACAGACTCACACGCTCGCACACACCACCACCACTGCAATGCCAGTACTAGCATCAGCCAATGATTGTCCCTCTCTAACAAGCTGCTTGAAAGTGTTCAGGTGAGTACCAAGAGTTGTTAGCAGCTGTCTGCCTGCCTGCCTGCCTGCCTGCCTGCCTGCCTGCCTGCCTGCCTGCCTGCCTGCCTGCCAGTCAGTCAGTCAGTCAGTCAGTCAGCTAATCAGTCAGCTAGTCAGTGAGTCAGCTAGTCAGTCAGTTAAACGAAAAGAGATTGAAAGAAAATGAAATAAAGAAACTCTGCTTATCCAGCCAATTGTACCTCTCCAGCCCCAGTCTGAGACCAGGTCACACGATCGATAGCCCAGCTTTGCAGACGAGAGCAGTTTCAGACCCTCTCAAACGAGCCCCACACTCTCTCTCAATCTTTTCCAAGGTAATTGGCCAAGTTTAATAGGGGCCAGTTTTCTATTAGAGTGAGGTCTGGAGGTCGCAAAAACACAGGGGCAATCACCCTCTCTTTCTCTCTTTTTCCATCCCTCACTTTCTCCCACCATCTATTCCTTCATCTTCCTCCATTTTCTCTGACCATTCCTTCCACTTCTCCCTATATCTCCCACTCTACCTTCATCTCTCTATCTCTCTCTCCATCTCTCTCTCCACCTATCTCTCTCCATCTCTCTCCATCTCTCTCTCTCCACCTATCTCTCTCCATCTCTCTCTCCATCTATCTCTCTAAGTCTCTCTCCATCTCTCTCTCTCCATCTATCTCTCTCTCTATCTCTCTCTCTATCTCTCTCTATCTCTCTCTCTATCTCTCAAGCTGGTCTCAGTAGTTTATTGATAGAACAGGCAGACTGGAGGGAGCAGCAGAAACGTATGCGAGCAAGCGAGCATGGGAGAGATGAGTGGAAGTAGGAGGAGAACGGAGAGACAGGAGATGATGTTTACGTCTGTGGCAATGGGAAGCGAGAAGGAGGAAGAGATGAGATGGAGAGGAGAGAGAGAGAAGAGAAAACAACAACTAATGGTGTGTTATGTAAGGGCAACACATGCACGCTCGCACGCTCGCACGCTCGCACACACAGCAGTAAGTGTGCAAAGGTTAGAGTGGCCAGATTTCTTGTTTTAGACTCCAATTCGCTTGTCTCTCTTTGTCTTTCCCATCCTGTCTCTCCACCCCCATCACCTCTCTTTCTTTCTCTCTACCTCAGAATGTAAAAAGGCTTGGTCAAAGTTTCAAAGCCACCTTGCCACCACTGCTCCCCCCCCTCCACCCCCACCCCCCCCCCTCGCGCCCCTTCTATCCTCTCTTTCCTTTTTCTCTCCTCTCACCTGTTGGCCCTTACATTGACCCAACATGTCAGCTATTAACCCCTTTTCCAACCGCACACAAACCGAACACACACGCACGCTGAACACAAACACCAAACACACACACACACAGTCCCTGTCCTGCATGGCCCAGGCTGTAGTCATGCTTGTAACACTGATAGTTAAACACAGGAATGCACTCACACCACAGATCACAAAACACACACATACACGCCGACACACCCACACACACATCCATCTCTCCCCAGGAATCCTTCACTAGCTGCTCGTAAAAGCACATGCCTTGTTTTAGGCTGAGATTGTATCTGCAGAACCTTAAAAGGTGCACCCAGCCCCCCTCCCTACTCCTTCCCCCCTCCTCATCTGCTGCTCAACTATTAAGTTACACCTCGCAGTTGGTCCCCGTGAAACAGTGGGGAGGGAGGGGGGGGTCACGTCCCTTTTTTATTCAATCAGATCAGGAAGTGTAATTACATCAAATCAACACATTCTGTTTTCGATCGGGCTGTTTGCTTGCTATGCGCCCATCAAGGGGAACATTCTAGATCTCCTCCTGCTTGGTGCCAAACACTCCGCAATAGAACATTCTAGATCTACTCCTGCTTGGTGCAGAACACTCTGCAACGGAACATTCTAGATCTCCTCCTGCTTGCTGCCAAACACTCCGCAATAGAACATTCTAGATCTCCTCCTGCTTGGTGCAGAACACTTCAAAGCTCCGCGATGGAACATTCTGGAACCATGAATGATGGATGCTGTTCCGGAATCAGCCCAGGTGAGTTGACCTGAGATAGGGATCTCTGTTGTAGGCGGGGCCCTGGGGGGTAAACAGGAAGTTGGACTGGAGGAGTAAATATAGCTTCCTGTCCCTTGAGGCTGCCCTAGGTGAGCTATGAAGATGCAGTTCCAACTCAGCATCAACTCTGCCTTTCAGTCTTCATCTTCTATCTAATGCTATCTAGGAGAACACCCACACACACTCTGTAGTAATGTGTTTGTGTGTGTGTGTGTGTGCGTGTGTGCAAGTACGCGTCAGTGTGTGTGTCTGTGTCTTTGTGTGTGTTTGCGTCCATGCGTAGGTGTGTTCGTACCGTATGTGCATTTGTGTGTGTTGCACTCCATGTGTGCGGGTGTTTATTAGTCCCCAGGTGTACAGTACATATGAGCTCATACGCTCTGTAAATAGACTAACACTGAGCTCATTGCAAAAGCCAGAGGCATGTGTGTATGTGTGTGTGTGTGTGTGCGTGTGTGTGTGTGCGTGTGTATGCATGTGTGTGTATGCATGAGTGTGTGTGCATGTGTGTGCGCGTGTCTGTGTGCATGTGTGTACATGTGTGTGTGTGTGTGTGGTGTGTGTTGTGTGGGTGTGTGTTGTGTGTGTGTGGTGTGTGTGTGTGTGTGTGTGTGTGTGTGTGTGTGTGTGTGTGTGTGTGTAAATGAGCATGTACTACCACCCTCGAACAGTCCTGAAGCTAACTATTGACTCCAGTCTCCAGGGAGAGAAGCTTCTCAGGTTACTGATACAGTGGCCTCAGCCCTCTTCACACCTACACAACATGACCCAGTGGGACTGAACAAGAGGAAACTCTCTGGCCAGTGCTCTCGCTTCATGAGCTTCCCCTTTCTCCACCCCTCCCTCATCTTCCCTGTCCATCGCTTTGTGGCACTTTCAGCTATTCTCAGACACACACACACACCTCCTTTCCATTCCTTCACATCTCTTTGACAGCGAGGCAGTCTGTGAGTGCGTGTGTGTGTGTGTGTGTGCGTGTGTGTTGCTAATATTAGCACTGTAGATAGCAGTGGTTCACATAAACCTCTAGACTTCCAAGATATCATGCCCTGGTGACAGACAGGACGGGTGTTCCAGTCCAGTACACACTATTATTAATAGTATTGTTATTCTTATACAAACCCAAATCAGAAAACGTTGGGACAAAATGGAAAACACAAATGTAAAAAAACAACGTTCCTCAAAGAAAGATAAGAAAACATTTGCTTATTTCACCTTTAACAGTGCATAACATAATTAAAAGATTCAAGGACTGTGGAGGATTTTCAGTGTGTAAAGGACAAGGGTGCAAGCCTAAGCTGAACAACCGTGACCTCTGATCCCTCCAGAGCGCCACATGCATCACCGAATTCATCATTCCCATCCCTCACAATGCGATAATCACCCAACATGGCTCATGACTACTTTTGGCAAAAACTTTGTCATTAGTACTCTACAAAGCGTTCCTAATCTTTATAACCACAAATCCCATGTTTAAAACTGCTACCCTCTGTACCAAAAGGAAGCCTAAACCGTGAAGTGTCTTAGAAGGCACTCGACTTTTCCGTTGGTGCTCGTAGGTCACGGGTCTAATGGACCCACCAACACAGTGGAAACGCCCCTCTACTGCTCGTCAGAGAACAGTCTTTTCTCCGGGCGGAGAAAACTGCCCGACCTGGCCGCAGTGCTCTGGCATCAGTGGCAAGAAAGGGATCATCTCAAAACTGTTACCCAGCAACGAATCCCAAAAAATAGCCCAGGCCTCTGTTCATCCCGTATTGGTTGGCTCAGTTGCCTGGCAAAGTTAACTTCTGTGATTCCACCATTTATGGCTGAAAGTAACATAGAGATTTGTTCTAGAATCAATATGCTGCTTTGAAACATCATCTCAGACATCCATCATTACTTTCAAAAGATAATGCTAAACCGAGACATCTCCGGTTTTTAGCTCTTCGAGCGAACTCAACCATGCTAAACCACATTCTCCCACACTATACAAAGTCCTGCTGCGTAGCCAGAGATTTCCAGTGACCTGACCTGGGCCCTGTCATGTGCCCATCCTGACTCCCAAGACCCTCAGAACTGTTGCTCACCCCTTTAAGACTTGTTGCCAGCAAGAATGACAAAAAAACACCTGAAACATTCCCTCTGAACTTGGTGTTCTTCAGTCCTAAAACTTCTTAAGTTTCGCTGAAAAGTGAAAACATTACAAATGCTACTAAATGCCTCCCTACGTTCCGACTTTTTTGAAATGTGTTGCCAAGTAAACCAAAATTAGAATTGTTTTTTTCCCTAACACAATAGAAATCGAGCCAACGCATTAAATAACGTTGCTGTTGTATCCCTCTGCCAATGAAATAACAAGTCCAAAGTACATTTAAAATCACTAACTTTCTTTGTGCGTTTTCAATACCTCCCAACTTTTTCTGATTTTGACCGGTTGTAGACTTTACTATGATGACAGCCAAAACTACAGTCTCAGTCAGTTATTATCTGTACTGAAGTACATATATTGCTCATACACAGCCCCACATCCAAGCACCTAGTTTAGGCATTTATAGAGTTAAGGTTTAAATGTTCTTACTTTTAAAGCTTTTTCACAAACTATCAGAGGCTATAGTGTGTGTGTGTGTGTGTGTGTGTGTGTGTGTGTGTGTGTGTGTGTGTGTGTGAGAGAGAGAGAGAGAGAGAGACAGAGTTCCTGTTCAGCATCATTCTGAGAGGACAGCGTGATGACGTCATATCAGATGAACTTTCAGAGTCCCATGACCTTTTGACTGATATGAATTGATTAGGGGTGAATGCGTGTGTGTGTGTGTGCGTGCGTTCGTGTGTCAGCTGAAAACACAGGTGTGATTGTTTAACGCAATGAGTTGTGATTCACAAGCTGTTATTTTATCAATTCTGAAGCATAACATGTAATCATGAAGCCTATTTATCCACTTAGCAACCAGACCATAATATTCGACCTTTACTGACACTGACAACTGTCTGGTCTCCCTAGAAACAGTCGGGGGTGACAAATACACACACAGCTACGTAAATGAACCAGACAAACAAACACACCGTGACACACACACTCTAAACCCTGAGATCTATTAATGTGTGTGTTGCCATCCCTGCTGTCCTAAATATCTAAACTACCCTCAGTGTTGAACACGCACACACACACAGTCACACACACCCAGTCACACACACACACACAGTCACACACAGTCACACACCTAGTCACACATACACAGTCACACACACCCAGCTTACGATCAGATGTGAGACATGTGAAAACCTGTGAGACAAACACAAACACAGCCAAGCATGAGTGTGTAATTTTGTCTGTGATGCATCAGCTGAGGGAAAAACAAGAGACAGAGAGAGAGATTGAGAGAGGGAGAGAGAAAGAAAAGGAAAGAGAGGAGAGAGAAAAGAAAGAGAGGAGAGAGAGAAAAGAAAGAGAGGAGGGAGGGAGGGAGGGAGAAAGAGAGGGAAAGAAAGGTGAGAGAAAGGAGAGAGAGATAGAGAGAAAGGAAAGAGAGGAGAGAGAGAAAGGAAAGAGAGGAGAGAGAGAAAGGAAAGAGAGGGAGAGACAGAGAGAGATAGAAAGGAAAGAGAGAGAAATAAATAGAGAGGAGGAAAGAGAGGGAGAGAGAGGAGGAAAGAGAGGGAGAGAGAGAGAAGGAAAGACAGGGAGAGAGAGAGAAGGAAAGACAGGGAGAGAGAGAGAAGGAAAGACAGGGAGAGAGAGGGAGAAGAGAGGGAGAGAGAGTGTGTTTGTGTGTTTTTGTGTGTGAGAGAGAGGGAGAAGAGAGAAAGGAAAGGACGGAGAGCAGAGGGAGAAGAGAGAAGGAAAGACAGGGAGAGAGAGGGAGAAGAGAGAAGGAAAGACAGGGAGAGAGAGGGAGAAGAGAGAAGGAAAGACAGGGAGAGAGAGGGAGAAGAGAGAAGGAAAGACAGGGAGAAGAGAGAAGGAAAGACAGGGAGAGAGCAGGAGAAGAAGAGAAGGAATACAGGGAGAGAGAGGGAAGAAGAGAGAATGAAAGACACGGGAGGAAGAGGAGAAAGAGAGAAGGCAAAGACAGGAGAGAGAGAGGCGACAAGAGAGAAGAAAGACAGGAGAAGAAGAGAAGGAGAAAGAACAGGAGAAGAGGGAGAAAGAGAGAAACAAATCTTATTTCCATCGCTGATCTTGTTATTGATTCGTCTGTTTCCAATGTGTTTATTGTATTTGCATCTACTGCGTTTGTGTTCCAGCCAAAACAAGTTCTGCCCTTCTCAACGTTGCCATGGTACCCACCAACTGCCGCTCCAAATGACATGGCAGGTGCCCCTGGCACAATCTGGACATCATCCCCATGGCATGCGTGTGTGTGTGTGGGAGGAGGGAGAGGCTGTATGTGTGTGTTTGAGAGTGTATCCACAGGCAAAATGGATGATTAAGGCTAGCCAGTCCCATAACCTTCCTTTCCCCTCAGCCAGCGCAGAGACGAGGAGTCATGGCAACTCTATGTTACCATCTCCAAACCAATCCCATAATACTAGCATGACCTACGTGTTCTGTAATCTCATCAGAACCCTCAAGGATGTCTCAATCTCTTTAGATCTACTGGATTATCACACATCTATCCTTACCTGAACTAACAATAGATGTGCTGTGTGGTGTGTGTAGTGTATCAACACAAGCATGTGAGTATTGGAATGTGTGTGAGTTTGTGTGTGTGAGTTTGCGTGAGTGCACTCCATTCCAACCGGGAGATTCCAGAAGCTCAGCTCCCTAATTAAAACATCCGCAATACCTCAATCTGTACCACACACAGACGCATAGACGCACACACAGCCTCAATCCCCAGTCTATGTCATGAAACATTAACAGAATTAGGAGTGTGAATTACCCCAGAAAAGTAGGTCAAAAAGTTAGCGAACCAAACTAAGATTATCTAGATCCAATACTGCTTTTTAAAAGAGAAAGAGAGAGAGAGAGAGGAAGAGACAGAGGGGAGGAAAGAGGAAGAGTGATTGAGAGAGAGGGAGAGAGGAAGAGAGAGAAAAAGAGAGATGAAGACACAGCAAGAGGAAGAGAGTCAGAGAGAGGGGGATAGGGAAGAGAGAGGACATATAGAGAGAGGAGAGAGAGAAGAGAGAGAGACATTAGAAGGAGAGAGAGAGAGAGAGAGAGAGAAGGGAGAGCAAGAGAGAGAGAGACATAAGAAGAGACGAGAGAAGAGAGAGAGAGGAAAGAGAAAGAAGAAGGGAGGGACAGAGACAAGAGAGAGAGAGAGAAGAAAGAGAGGAGAGAAGAAGAGCGACATAGAAAGGAGAGGGAGCAAGAAGAGAGAGAGAGAAATTAGAGAGAGAGAGAAAGGAGAGAGAGAGACGAGAGAAGAGAGAGGGAGAGAGAGAGAGAAGAGACATAGAGAGAGAGATCAGAGAAGAGAGAAGAAGAGAGAGAAGAGAGAGAGAGATTGACGAGAGGGAGAGAGCGAGAGAGAGAGAGAGACAGAGAGAGGAGAGATGAGAGAGGAGAGGAGAAGACATAGAGAGAGAGGTCACTAAAAGAAAAGATGCTGATGGATAGATGGATGGATAAACACATGATGATCTCCCATCATGGTCTCTGCATGTGATCTTAACCACTAGAAGCTGCTTTAACAAGCCACCAGACTCCCTGCTGAGCAATGGGACAGCTCCTCTCACACACCCTTCGCCGTCACACACTCTACAAACACTCAACACACACTCTTCTGAGTCCACTGTCTGACACACACTCTAATGTGCAACATACTCTACAGTGTAACACACAGCCTATTGTGCAACACACACTACTGTACAACACACACTCTACTGGGTAACACACACTCTACTGGGTAACACACACGCTACTGTACAACACACACGCTACTGTACAACACACTCTACTGGGTTACACACACTCTACTGTACAACACACATGCTACTGTACAACACACACTCTACTGGGTAACACACACTCTACTGTACAACACACACACTACTGTACAACACACACTCTACTGGGTAACACACACTCTACTGGGTAACACACACTCTACTGTACAACACACATGCTACTGTACAACACACACTCTACTGGGTTACACACACTCTACTGTACAACACACACTCTACTGGGTAACACACACTCTACTGGGTAACACACATGTTACTGTACAACACACCCTATTGTGCAACACATGTTACTGTACAACACGCACCCTATTGAGCAACACACTCTACTGTAACACACACCCTATTGTGCAACACACACTCCACTTTATCTCTTTACTTAAAACACATACAATTACACTCTTAGATTACCGATGTGAAAATGTTGTATTTACACACATACACACCCTCTCTCTCAGATACAGGCTCCCACTTTCTCTCTTTCTTTCCAAATTCTTTCTTTCTTTCACACACATCCTCTCTTTCTTTGTCTCGCTCACTGCACGCTAAGAGTGTTTAATTGACGGGCTGTGACGACATACGCAGTGTGTGTGTGTAATTATAGCAGGAGAGTCACTAGCTATAATACAACCCCTTTGATGACACAATTAGGAAGAAAAGAGAAGACTAACGTGCGAACACACACACCTACACACATACACACCCACACACACACATACACACACACCCACACACACACACATACACACATACACACATACACACAAACACACATACACATACACACCCACACACACATACACACACATACACACCCACACACATCCACACCCACACACATAAACACACACACAGGAAAGATCTTCATTAATGGCCTTATTTGGTAAACACACACTCCTAACCCTCGTTCACTGTCCTCTGCAACAAGCTAATAGGCCACGATGTCTCGCAAAGCAAGAGCTCCTGTGTGTGTGTGTGTGTGTGTGTGTGTGTGTGTGTGTGTGTGTGGCATCTATAGGTTTTCTCCCGTTGCTTATTGTGAAGTGTAGAGATAACAGTCCACGGTACTCCAATGACACCACCTCCCACAGACAGAGAGGATGGCAAAAGAGAGCAGGAGAGAAACAGAAAAAGAGAGAAAGGAAGGAGAATGGGAGAAAAACAGGGAGGGAGGGAGGGAGGGAGGGAGGGAAGGAGGGATAGAGAGGCGGAGAGAGGGAGGGAGGCAGAGAGCGTGAGGGAGAGAGACATAGAGAGACAGAGACAGAGAGAGAGAGACAGAGAGAGAGGGGGGAGAAAGAGAGACAAAGAGAGAGACAGAGAGTGAGAGAAAGAAAGGCAGGGAGAGAGAGAGGGGAAGAGAGGGAGGGAGAGAGGCAGGGAGAGAGGGAGAGGAGAGAGAGGGGGAGAGAGGGAGAGGAGAAAGACACAGAGAGAGAGAGAGGGAGAGAGAGGGAGAGAGGAGGGAGAAAGAGAGAGGGGGGGAGAGACAAAAAGAGAGACAGAGAGAGACAGACAGAGACAGAGAAAGAGCATGGGAGGGTTTAGTAGGACAAAGCCAGGAACGTGAATGGGAAGCTCTTCAATTCAGCCGACATCAGCACCCCTTCCATCTCTCTCTCCCTCTCCCCTCTCTTTCTCATCCATCCATCCCTTCTCACACGTATTGACGAAGCGACCTCTTTATATGGTAATGCCTCCCTTACCTGAGACGCATGAAGAGCACATTAACACACACGCACTCACACACTCACTCACACACACACACACACACACACACACACTCACACCCTGACATGAGAGGCACATTAGTGCTGACTGAGATATGTATGCTGCTCACATCTGTCACACCTTGCTGCCGTAGCAACAGAGCCGGCGCCGTGGTTACGGTCTTCGAGCTGTGAGAGGAACGGTATCCACATCTGGACTGGAGAATCTAGACATGATTCTGACACTAGAATGGCCTCCTCAAATGTGCACTATAACTGCCTATTATCAGGCATGAATAATTCATTATTATTATTCATTGCTCATTATTTATTCATATCTACAGCGTAAATTAGGCTGTATTGGTGCCCTAGCAGAAAACGAGGGCAGTGTGAGTGTGTGAGTTTTTCCTACCTAAAGTTTAGGTCACACACACTGACGTCAAACACCCTTCAAACTGAGTCAAGGACTTTCCCAGCAGTTTCCCTTATAGCTAACACACACACACACACACACACACACTGGCCCACTTTACAGAACCAAACCCATCTAACCACGGCCAGACCGCTCCCCCTCTCTAAAGGGGGATGGGGTGGGGTGTGGGGGGGCTGAGGTCAGGTGCACACTGAGCCTATAAGTGGCTTCAGCTGTGGAGGCAGATGTGTCTTTAAGCCTCCAGCCACAAGTGTGTCTCCATAAAACTTAAAACACACATCGCTCTGCCTGATCCCCCTATAGGTTCAAACACACACACACACATTACCACCGTTCTCCTGCTTGACACCTCTGTCCTGTGTCGTTCTATCCTCACCCTCGTTTTTTCTACTTTCCTGAAATAGTCTTCATTCTTCTCCCAAGTAACACATGACCTACTGTATATCTTCTCCTCTCTCTCTCTCCCTGAGGTCCGAATTCGACTCAACATGTTTCCATAAGGAGGCCCATAGTTAAGTGTCTCTCTCCCCCTCTCTCTCGCTGTCTCTCTCTCGCACTCTCTCTCCATCTCCCTCTCTCTCGCTGTCTCTCCCTCTCTCTTTCTCTCGCTCTCTTTCTGGACCTCTTTTTCTCTCCCTCTCTTTCTCTCTGTTTCTTTCTCCACCTCTCTCCCCATCTTTCTCTCAAGGTCTCTCTCCCTACCGCTCTCTCTCTCCACCTCTCTCTCTCACTGTCTCTCTCCCCTCCTCTGTTTATATGTCTCTTTCCCCACCTCTCTCCACCTCTCTCTCACTGTCTCTCTCCCCTCCTCTGTTTATATGTGTCTTTCCCCACCTCTCTCCACCTCTCTCTCACTGTCTCTTTCCCCACCTCTATCTATATATATGTCTCTTTCCCCACCTCTCTGTATCTCTCTCTCCACCTCTCTCTCACTGTCTCTCTCCATCTGTTTCCCAAGTCTTCTGTATCCCAGAGTCCCGCTGACAGACACGGCGTTCACGGATCAAGCGGAGGGCCAGTTGTCCAACACGGCGGCGCCGCGCCGGCCTGGCAGCAGGTCACAGCGTCACGTCGCACCGCGCGTGACGGGCTTTGGCTCCCGCTCGTCACGCATCCCGGAGCACAGCGGGGGGCGAGGGTGGGGGCGTGGGGACACCCCTGCAAGCACGCTCTGAAGGTCACGATTAGCATACGAGTCGTTTGCTGTCAACGAGGGTAACAGTGGCTTCATGTTCCCAATGCCTCAGGGGGAGGGGAGGGGGGGGGACATGGATACTGAAATCTGGTATTAGTGCCAAGAGACTCTCCGTCGTTTTAGCGTTGAAGATGTTGGAAGATTCTGCCTCGAAATGATGGAGTTTGTATTTCAGAAGAGAAATGTCCACTCCTGAGTGTTCGGATTAATCTCTCGGTCCTCTCTCTCTCTCTCTCTCTCACACACACACACACACACAGCCAGACACACACATAAAACACACTCTCTTTCTCACCTGCTGTGACTTGATAAGAGAGCTGTGGAGGCTGGGAAAGAGGTAAACTTGATATGAACTCCATACACCCACGTGGGCTTCCTCACCTCCATCAAATCATACACATACTCAGCACACAACCACATCTCTGGCTATTTATGCTGATTTCATCAATGTGGGCATATCAGTTGCACATAAGCAAGACTGATATTTGAGACATTTGATATTTCCTATTTGTCTGGATATCACCACCAGTTCAGGCTATTGTTTTGTCCTTCATCTAGACCAGTCACCAGCATGTGTCTGCCGCTCTACAGCGCCCCTATCGGCCTCTGTGGAGAACGGCGCAACACCTCAGTGAGTTCTCCGAGACACTTGTGATGGCAGGCAAACCCACGAAATCCAGTTCAGGTGCGACTGTTTATATCCTATTTATACAACTCTGCTTGCTGGCAGGAAACGAAATTCATTACAAGACCGTCGGACGGAAAGACAGAACGTGCCTATAAACACACATCAGATCTTCATTTTACGAAATTGGTTTCCAGAAATGCCTTCGATCTCTTAATGACAGGGAGATGGGGAAAGGGTTCGATCGCGTGAAGATGCAAGGAGAGAGAAGAACCCCAGATGTTCCTCATTTTACGTCTCCTCTTGCGCTCGTGACGCTTTATAAGAGAACCTTTGCCCTTAGATTAAAGGTGGAAACTTTTTTAACGTCTTGGATAAAAGAATACAAAAGAAATCGTGTAAATAAACGTTTTCTCAGAGGAAGTCAGCAGGCGTGTTTCAAAGAGGTGGGGGAAAGGCTACCACAGACAAATTACGCACATCGGTGAGGTACAACCAACCAACCTCAAGAGTAACGGTTTTAATTACTCCTGTCCAACCAACCTTAGCCGTTAGCCTGCGAGGCCTTAACGATGCCCCGAGACCCCCGCAGTTTTACAGCCAACATAATGACGCATTTCCTATTCAGCCTCAGTTTACAACACATAGGCGCTCTGCGCCACGCAGAATGCAGCTATTTGTACCCAATTAACTCTTCCCAGTCTCTCCTCCCTTCATCCAACCCTAACCCAGCTCACGTCTCCCGCGGGTAGCCTGTGGCCTATACACGTTCGTGTATTTTGGGCACGGCATCAAAAACACAACTTGGCAAGGCTGTGTGAAATCCGCTGCACGGTTTACACTCAGATAATGAGGCGCTCGGCATTCTCTAATCTTAGCCGGCCAACAACACCTTCTCCTGTACCGCTCTCGAGAGTGTTTATCAGATGGAAGGTTGCAGACACTAAAATGGAGAGGATTTTCAGTACCGGATTTGATTGAAACAGGACAGACATCATGTTGGCCAACAATTGAAATACTAATGCGAATCTAGATTGTTTGAAGAACGCTGAAACACACACGTTTGTGACAACTACAAAAGAAAATCAATTTCTTATGTTAATCAATCATTTTCATCCTCTAACAAAACGATGCATAAAAAAGAAAATTGGTCTAATTGATTTTGGCGTTGAGCCCGATTAGATTGTGAATGAAATTGGATGAGTCAAATCGATTTGTCGATTTAATTAATAAATTACCATAGTTGGCATAATGCCAATTGTCGGACATCATTAGAGAAGGCAATAGTCTGCGCGTGCATGAGCAGAGCTGAGCCGTGCTCGCGAAGCATCATGCACCGATGACCATCGGTTCATCTCCCATCAACGGCTAAATGAATCATCTGATCAAGTAAACTACTAATCGTTAAACAAAAAATTTAAAAACCATAACCACCAAGCCATGAATTATCTGTGTCTGGGGGGACAGTAGGCGTGCAGTGCACGAGCGTATATACAGTCTAAAGGGCAGCGAGGACATCTTTTACCTTGCTGGAGTATGGACCGGGTATGAGCAGTTTCAGGGCTTGCCGTTTCAACTCCGCCAGCCGAGCGTTGCAGTTTTCACACCATACTCCCCTCTCAGATCCCGGGGAGCTGCCGCTGGCTGAACCGGGGGACCCTGTCCCAAATCCGGGGGAGCCACCCAGTGACCCCGGGGACCCTGTTCCGATCCCAGGTGATATGGTCCCGGGGGACCCTGAGAAAGACCCCGGGGAGGATGTGCCCGATCCCGGTGAAGGTGTGCCTGTAGAACTGGGCATGGAACCGGCACCCTCGGGTGCAGGGCGGCCACCGGTCCGGGACTCTTCATATGCTTTCCGGTACCATGTCTCCGGGGAGAAGGAGGCAGATTTGGTCGGGGATGCATCCGTCATCTATGGGACAACAGAAGAATATATCTAGAATTTATCAAAACGTCAAAAACTTGTGTCTATAATAATGACACTACAAACACGTGTAGCCAATGCAGTATATCCAAAAAGGATTAACTACCGCTAAAAGTAAATTCAGGAACATTTATTAGATAATAGACTGAGACTCGTGTCATTGGAACACAATGCAGGCTAGGATAGGTAAGCTTTCAGCGACTGAAAACCCAACCGCAACCTAGGAAGGAGTCGTGTAGCCTACCCCGTATTTTCTGCTCCTGCTGGTGACAGACCTCTCTTTGCTCCCCGAGAGAGAAGTCATATTAAAGGTGAGGAGAGGGAAACAGGGACTGGGGGAAAGAAATCTATGTTGTTTCACATCCAAGGAGATCCAATCGATTTCAATTCATTCCACGCCCCTCCTCGAGCTTCTCAATCATGAACCAATATCATGCGGATTCGATATCCATACACCAACGATGAATAACAGTATCCACTCCGATCACTTATTGCACGCACAGATTACTTCCAATTAGTTCCTTCTTTTGCGACTCCTGATATCCACAAAACAACCGCCCGAAGTGGTCCACCTGTTTGAGGAGTGTGTGTCAGTCTCCAGGAGCGACCGGACTGTAGCGAACCGACAAGAAATGCCATCGACGCAGGGGCTCACCGTAGAGACAGTCCGCAGCGCGAGCCTTGCAGAGCCTCTACCCGGTATTCCGATAACGTCCGTGTGCCTAGCTAACTAGTCCGCGAGAGGCTGTACTCTTGTGGGGCCAGGGGTGCAGACTAGGGAGAGGCGCACACATCTGGCTGGCAGGGAGGGCTCACTCTGCCCCCTCCCTGCCAGCGGACCAATAGCGTAACGGCGCCCGGTTGAGTGACAGGTAAAGATTGAAATTTCCTGAGGAAACTTTATGGGGCTTTATAACGCTTAAACGACAGGTAACGTAGCCAAGGCAACAAAGACGCCTAAGAGAAATACCGGACGATTCATGCAGTGACGTTTTTAGATAATGTGAATACAGAAATATCTACTTGTCAATTTAGTGCCTATGTAGATAGAAAGACAGAAAACTCATTAATTAGTCACGGCGCTACTAACTTGACAGATTGGGGTTTTACTGATCAAATTGAAAATTCAAATGGTTGGTGTTCGTTAGCGCAAAATCTGAAACAGAATTTTTGATAATGTACCGTAAACGAGCGCTGACGTTGGTCCTCGAGATTGTTCAGTAGATACATAGCGCCACCTGTCGCCTTACACCGGTTACGACGAGATCAGTCAGGCAACAGAACGGACGTGGAATAGATAATGTCTATGACTAATCTACATTTGATCGTTAAAATAGCTGTTGTGTAAAACTAAGAGTTGCTGAATTGACAGAATTAGATTTTTCTTGTAAACGCACTAACACAACAGATGTATTTTTTAGTCCTCTGCTTTATTTAGGGTTTAGTTGTGGAATACTGTGGCTCTGGACTATACTCTGTAACAAAAACTGACATGAGGTGAACTATCCCTCTCTCTTCCTCTCTTTCTGTGTGCGTGTGTGTGACAGCAGACTGTAGGTAGCTGGACCTCTGTCTCTATCTGCTGTCGTCCACAGTCATCATGCTAACAAAGTCCTTGTAGAAGACCACGTCCTTGTCTGGGTCTCGAGCTGCTGACAGCATCTCGTCCATCTCTTCCTGGGTGAAAGGCTCCCCTGGACGAGAGAGAGAGAGAGAGAGAGAGAGAGAGAGAGAGAGAGAGAGAGAGAGAGAGAAAGAAAGAGAGACAGAGAGAGACAGTGAGAGAGACACAGAGAGAGGGGGGGAGAGACAGAAAAACAGACAGACAGACAGACAGACAGAGAGGAGGGGTGGAGACAGACAGACAGACAGACAGACAGACAGACAGAGAAGAGGGGTGGAGACAGACAGACAGACAGACAGACAGATAGAGGGGAGGGGTGGAGAGAGACAGGATGAGAGAAGAGCTGGCTGTACAAGACCCAGAAAGACACTGCAGGACATCTGGTTCTAGTTTCCAATATACCTTCCTGAGTCATGTACTTGGTGAGTTTCTCTGGTTCCAAATATCCTTTTTTCTGCCGATCCAGAACCTGTTAATGAATCAGGCCAACACAGGTGGGTGGAGCATAAGGTGAGCATCTCATCAACTGTGGGTCACTGTAGGTCAGTCTTAAGGAACTCAAACATAATCCAAGTCTGAACAAATCAATCGTTGACAGAGAATCCTGCAGAACTGGGGAAGAAATGTTCTTGACCCGTGACCTTGACCCTGAACCCATTAAGTCAGTGTTGTTACAGATACGGATCAGTGATCATGTCGTGATGTAAATCACCTCAAAGGCTTGAAGGAGCAGGTCCTCTGGAATGGGTCGGAACCTGCACACACACACACACACACACACACAGACACGCACACAGACACAGACACATGCACAGACACAGACACATGCACAGACACACACGCACACGCACGCACACACAGACACACATACCCAGCACCCCCCCCCACACACACACACACACACTGATATTTGCATGTGATCATAAAGCAGAAGGTATTCATAACATAAATCAACTTGCATGAGCGCGCACACAAGTAGTCTCACCTTCGCTCCATCAGTACCTTGGTCATAGTCGGGAGAAACTTCTCAAAGCGGACATAGCCTGTTGGTTCCTCTTCCTCAATCTATGATGGAGGTTGAGAAATATTTTTTAAACAAAAAAAGGTTTGCATCATTGATGAGTAGTTCGTGAAGTCTCTACTGCACTGCATTGCCCATACTTACAAAAAAAACGTTTACAACTTTTACCAGATTCTTTTTAATAAACATGAGTATCTATCATTCTCCGTGAGAGACGGATGTGTGTACTTTAGCCACAAAGAAGTGATGGTGCGCTTTTCTCACCTCTGCGATGACATCATGTAACTCTCCCTCTGTAGGGAAACAGCTAAGAGAGCGGATGATGGTGCCGATCTCTCTGTAGGATGAGGCAGGGCGTTAGGAGACAGAGAGGCACAGAGTTTCCTGACCCCAAATTTCTATAGCCTACATCGACACGCAAACTCTCAGGAATTCTTTCTTTCTTTCATTCTTTTTTTCTTTCTTTCAAGGTGGAACATGGTCTCTCTCTCTCTCTCTCTCTCTCTCTCTCTCTCTCACACACACACACACACACACACACATACACACACATACACACACGCGCACGCGCGCACACATGCATGGGCGTTTCTGCTTACCGGACGTCAACTGTTTTGTTAGACCCGTGATCAAATACATCAAAAGCTTCACTGATCTTCTTGTGGACATCCGACACAACGGCCTCTAAAACCACACAGGCGGAATTAGTTGTCAGCCAAGCGATTTGATTTCCGCGTAACGACGTGATTTCTTCACATTATTTTAAACAGAAAAAATGTGTAAAATGTGTTTTTTCTTTTCTTACCAGCACTATCCTTTTCGTCCGCCATGGGTTTTTTTTATTTTGTTACCGTTGCTAGGAGACCGGAGGCAGCATTGGATTGGCAGAGAATAATACCACGGTTACATTTTTCCATATCCTGTTTCAAAACATCAACATTACAACTCTACTAAACGCTTTTGTTCCACAAATAATTTATTGTTGTTATGTCAAAGCAAAATACAGGATAAAATAACACAAGTTATTTGTTGTAGGTTTAGTAGGATATTTACGGTAGGGGTATATTCTCCTGCTGGCACGCTCTCAGGCGCAGATGTCAGTTGTGTGTGGACTTGGAAGGGAGCGTGCTTGGCGCAGTGTAAATTCTAGTAGCCGACTGCTATCCATTTCTATAGCCAAATCGCGTCGGCCATCGTTCTGGCTTTTGTCTTTTCGCAGAAACGTTTTGTATTATTTAATCTGTATTAATTCTGGATTTCTAACAATAACACAATGAGCTTCATCAACGTGAAAAAGTTAAAGGTAAACGAGCTCAAAGATGAGCTGAAAAGGCGACAGCTCTCTGACAAGGGGCTCAAGGCCGAATTGATGGACCGTCTGCAGGCCGCGTTAGATGAGGAGACTCAAGCCGGCGGTGCTTTTCCTGACACCGAAGCCGATGAGAATGGCGCAGAGGGCGGTCAGGGTGACGGAGCGGTCGGTCTGAATGACATGGGCGAGGAGGATCTGGATGAAGACCTAGTCGGAGAGAGTATGGAGGCCGAGGAGGAAGAAGAGGGGGACGGGGGCGAGTACGGCTCGGCTCCGGGGGAATGCGCCAACCTCGACGATGATATGGCGGGGGAGGAGGAGGAGGATGCGGGAGTGGAGATGGATAAATCTGGAGACGAGGATGAAGATACTCTTTTAAAAGAAGATGATGACGAGGAGATGGATAAATTTGATGATGATGCTGCGATCGTAGCTCTATCCGGCGAAGGTAAGCCAACGGCCAATCATGGTCACTAGTTTGAACCCGGTCAGAATGGTTTGTTGTTGTTGCCACCGTCCAGTACTAGCGTGCACGTAACGAGTTCACGTCTCATGACATTTCATTAAAGATTGCATGGTGGTCAACAGCCGGTGAGCTAGATCTAGTTTCCTTATAGACACTTAGCCTGGTTGGCTAGCTATCAATGGGTTTCAATAGGTTCAGTATTGTAGAATGAGGTTAGCTACAGCTAATATGCATCGGCTTTCAGGTTTTTGTATCCATGAGTGCGAAGCGGATATGAATCCCGTGTACTGAAAATAACACAAGTCGTTGAAAAAAATGAGGACTGTTTCTTTCAGTTACAACCGTAAAGTAAACTAGCTTGGTTCAGATAAACGTCACCCCGTGGCCCCTAGCGGTGAGACGGAGTAATGCACGTGTCCGGTCCCTGACATCTAAGGACAAAACACAATGAGCAGCAAATTGTTTTGCAAATGACATCGCGCCTGTCCCGCGTGTTGTTGTGTTGTTGTGGTCAACCTGCTCGGTATACATCACATCCTCAAATCTCTCTCAACGTTTCCTTGTTTCCAAGGGGGCGTGGACAAAGACACAGCCGCAGATCAGAGGAATAAGAAAGGAGTGAAGAGAAGACGAGAGGAGCATGGAAGAGGCTACTTTGAGTTCATAGAAGAAAGCAAATACAGCAGGTGAGGAGGCAGAGGCAGGAGGGGTCCTGGGATAGCTTACAGGGCGTCCTCACACATGCCTGCGTGGCTGTCCTCCTGGTCCTGTGCTAGCTTCTTGGGCGTCCTCACACATGCCTGCGTGGCTGTCCTCCTGGTCCTGTGCTAGCTTCTTGGGCGTCCTCACACATGCCTGCGTGGCTGTCCTCCTGGTCCTGTGCTAGCTTCTTGGGCGTCCTCAACACATGCCTGCGTGGTTGTCCTCCTGGTCCTGTGCTAGTTTCTTGGGCGTCCTCACACATGCCTGCGTGGTTGTCCTCCTGGTCCTGTGCTAGTTTCTTGGGCGTCCTCACACATGCCTGCGTGGCTGTCCTCCTGGACAGCTCTCTCCTCTAGAACTCAGTCCAGGGTAACGGCTGTCACCGCACACACACACACACACACACACAAACACACACACACACACAGACGTACATATGCACACACGCTCATGCACAGACACACGCATGCAAACACATACGCACAGACACACACACCCATGCACATACACAAATACACACATACAAACAGACACACACACGCACATCCGCAGACACACCCAGACAGACACACACGCACGCAGGCAGACACACACACAGACAGACACACACACACGGGTGTGAGCGCACAGGGCCTGGAAGAGGGAAGTAAGCTGATGGGGAAATATCATTGGGTTGTTGGAGTCATGATATCGTTATTCTTATTACTTACTTGACCAACGTCCGACTGAACAAGTTTGACAAACACTTAGATTACCCATGGCCTTTGTTGAGGGCGAGTGAGGGGGAAGAGGATGGAGGAGAGGGTGGAGGAAAGGGTGGAGGGGTTGGAGGAGGGGGTGGAGGGGAAGACTGGGGGATATAAGAAGGGAGGAGGTTCATAAATGATGAACGATGTCTGCTGAGAAATTTCACAACTGATCTGGCCTTTCAGTGGTGTATACTGTGCGTGTGACTGAGCCAATAGGGGCGTCTCTTTGCATGTGTCAATGAACGTGTGCGTGCTCACATTTAAGATCATCACCACTGATTTTGACTGAGTTCTGTGCTTCCAGATCAGTCTGAGCTCCAACAAACCGTTTGGTTAATGAAAGGCTCAATACAGTTATAAGTGGGGGAAAAAGCTCATGAACTGAATGCTCTCCACTTGCATCAGTGGGTGAACTGTCTGTCCAGTGCGAGTGAATGATTCAATTAATCGCTTTTCTCCATCCATCGTTTCCTTCCATGGCTTGTGATTGGGTAGCCACGGCAGAGCGTTTGAGCAGACCCTTGTATTTCCTGTAGTTTATTTTCCAAGGTCATGTTGAGCAGTCAAACCTTCAGGTGGATTGCTGTTGTAGCTCAGGTTCCAATGTGGCAGCATCACCGCGTGATGTCATCAGGGAAGTCCTTGGATACGGCCCTCCTTAAAGGGACAGTGTCGCATTGTGACAGAGATAGAGATGTGCGTGTAGAGATGTGGAGCCAGGCAGCTGAACAGCACCTGTCCTGTTCCAACAGGGCCAAGTCCCCACAGCCCCCCCTAGAGGAGGAGGACGAAGAGTTCGACGACACCACCGTCTGTCTGGACACCTGTAAGCATGCGCTGGATATTTCAAGTTTGGACTGGAAACTCCGGAGTGTTCCGAAGCCCCTCTGATGTGTGTGTGTGTGTGTTTGTGTTTGTGTGTGTGTGTGTGTGTGTGTGTGTGTAGATAACAGCGATCTGCACTTCAAGGTATCCAGGGACCGTTACAGTGCCTCGTCTCTCACCATGGAGAGCTTTGCCTACTTGTGGGCGGGCGGGCGAGCGTCGTATGGCGTGGCACAAGGCAAGGCCTGCTTCGAGATGAAGGTGAAGAGAACATGTTCATCTTAGCCACACATCATCTCCCCCTGGTGATTACAGCCTATAAATTGCTGACCCCTGACCTGTGTTCTCAGATCATAGAGAAGATCCCTGTGAAGCACATCTCCAGTAAAGGCATGGACATACACGAAGTTCTAGTTGGCTGGTCCTTGGCCAATGGGACGCTGTTACTGGGTGAGTGGATGACTGACTGGTTGGCTGGCTGTTTGGCTGATTGGTTGATTGGCTGGCTGTTTGGCTGACTGGTTGGCTGGCTGTTCAGCTGGCTGACTGATTGGTTGGTTGGCTGGCTGTTTGGCTGACTGACTGGCTGGCTGGCTGGCTGGCTGACTGGCTTACTGGTTGTCTTGCTGTGTGTTTTACTGACTGGTTGGTTGGCTGGCTGTTTGGCTGATTGATTGCCTGACTGACTAACTGGTTGTCTTGCTGCGTGTTTTACTGACTGGTTGATTGTCTTTCTGTATAACTGACTGTTGTTGTTGTTGTTGTTGTTGTTGTGGTGTGTGGGGCTCAGGGGAGGAGGAGCACTCATACGCCTTCTCAGCCAGGGCCAAGAAAACCAGCAACTGTGTGACTGAGGACTACGGAGAGTGTTTCGACGAGAACGATGTCGTGGGCTGCCTCATAGTAAGACAGCTCAGCCAACACATTTCATTCTTACTTCTTCTGTTTCCTGTGTGTTCCTGATGCGTGTTCCTGTCAGACAGTTTCTGATAGGGATCATATCTTAAAAGATGCTGGTGTCTGATGATCTTGATCTTGGTCCCTATGCTGGATATTAACAAAGCCACCAATCAGAGGGTAGAAAACGGATATACTCCAACCTATAGGAGAGCAGACAGCAATCACACATGCTTAGTTAGTCATATCTCCTCACCTATTGGTTGGAGTCATATCTCCTCACCTATTGGTTGGAGTCATATCTCCTCACCTATTGGTTGGAGTCATATCTCCTCACCTATTGGTTGGAGTCATATCTCCTCACCTATTGGTTGGAGTCATATCTCCTCACCTATTGGTTGAAGTCATATCTCCTCACCTATTGATTGGAGTTTGCCTGTTACCTTCTGTCCTGTTGGAGTGTGTGTATAGGTGTGTGTAGGTGTGCAGGTGTGTCTGTAGGTGTGTGTGTGTGTGTCGTCCTCTGACCTGCATGTCCTGCCCTCCCCAGAACCTGGACGGGCCAGAGGGGGAGCTATCTTTCACCAAGAACGGCAAGGACCTGGGCGTGGCCTACAGCTTCAGCAAGGCCTCCCTGGGGGGCCAGGCCCTCTTCCCACACGTCCTCTGTCATAACTGCGCCGTGGAGTTCAACTTTGGCCAGCGGGAGGCGCCAGAGTTCCCCATGCCGGAAGGCTTTAGTTTCCTGCAGCAGGTTCCTGTCAGCCAAAGGGTTCGGGGACCAAAGGGCCCTGATACTAAGGACGAGTGTGAGGTAGGAGGGACAGGGGGAGTGTGTGTGTGTGTGTGTGGGTGGGTGTGTGTGTGTGTGTGTGTGTGAGAGAGAATGTTCTGGTCAGATCAGGGTATGTAATGAAGTTCCTCTCTCTTTACTGTTCTAGAATTGACTTTCTTTGTCAAGATGTTACGGTCTCCTTGTTATGGATGAATGAGGTTGGTTGGTGTTCCTTGTGTGTAACACCCTGTGTCTCCAGGTCATCGTCATGGTGGGCCTACCTGGAGCAGGCAAGACAGCATGGGTCACCAAGCACACCCAGGAGCACCCTGGGAAATATAACATCCTGGGTACCAACGCCATCCTGGAGAAGATGATGGTGAGGGGGCTGGAGGGCCTGGGGTGAGGGAGGTGGAGGTCTGAGGGTGAGGGAGGTGGAGGTCTGGGGGTGAGGGAGGTGGAGGGCCAGGGTTGAGGGGGTTGGAGGGCCAGGGTTGAGGGGTGAGGGAGGTGGAGGGCCTGGGGTGAGGGGGTTGTAGGGCCTGGGGGGTGGAGGTCACAGGGAGAGGGCTTGAGGGTTTAGGTTGGTTGAGGGGCAGTTCTATCGATGTATCTGAATCCCTCTGTGACATTGCAGATCGCCAGTCTCAAACGCCAGATGAAGGATGTCACCAAACTCACCACCATATCCCAGCGTGCACCTCTCTTCCTGGGGAAGTTCATCGAGATCGCCGCTCGCAAGAAACGTAACTACATCCTGGACCAGGTGACCATATATTACCCACAATCCATCTCTCTCGCACCATCCGCAACACACACACAATGCCTATGATCCATCTCTCAACCTGATGATTAAACTTGTCATGCAAAACCAAATACTCTGGCTAAATACTGTGGCATTATGATGAGTGATCTTTGGGTCTGATCAGCAAGACAGAAAAAGACACAAAACAAAGATGAAGAAATATATTAGAAAGAAAGCCAGTAGGTAAATGAGTGATTCCTGGTTCCCAGACCAACGTGTCAGCCCCCGCCCAGAGGAGGAAGATGTGCCTGTTTGCTGGCTTCCAGAGGAAGGCTGTGGTGGTGTGTCCGTCAGACGACGACTACAAGCAGCGCACGCAGAAGAAGGCGGAGACAGATGGCAAGGACGTTCCGGAACACGCAGTCCTCAAGATGAAGGGTGAGCTTTTGTCTCCCTCCCTCTCGGTCTCTCCTGTCTCGGTCTGTCTGTCTCTCTCTGCCCCCCCTTCTCTTTCTCCCCCTTCTCTCATTCTCTCTGACCCTCTCATCCGGAAAACATCTGTCCTCTTACAGATAATACGAATATGATAATAATATATATCATATGATACAATTATCATCATTATCCTCATGATCCTGTTCCACACCTGCACTGCCACTGGTGACCCTCCTTCCCTCCAGGTATCTACACCCTCCCGGAGGCTGGGGACTGCTTTGGCGAGGTGAGCTACGTGGAACTGCAGAAGGATGAGGCGTCGGCGCTGCTGGAGCGATACAAGGAGGAGAGCCGCTCCGCCCTGCCCCCAGAGAAGAAGCCCAACCAGGGGGGAGCGCCGCCAAGAGGGGCGGGGGCAACCGTGGCCGGGGGGGCAAGAACCAGTTCCAGAGAGGAGGAGGAGGAGGAAGAAAGAAGCAGTGGTGCGGAGGAGGGAAAGTCGAACCAGGCTAGAAGTGACGAGGAGGAGGTCGGGGAGGGCTTCCAGTCTAGGTGGAGCCCACCCAAAGCGCAAACCATGTATCCGAGGAGAATGTAGCTGAGTAGGGCTTTTTTGTGCCTTTTGATTTAATAACCGCTTGTTGACCTCACGGCTTAGCCATAACCAGCTCAACATCATTACTTAGCTATAGTTGTATATGTCCCTAGATCTACCCAGCTCAAAACAATTATTGAATCTGAGCTAGTTGTTAGCTAGCTAACCCAGAGCTACTATTCCATAATTACTCTGCTGGTCTGTTCGGTATTTATCAGGTTGGGTGGGATGATATTGTAGTTCTCCGCGAGCAGACCAGTTAAACAGGTAGTCTCCTCTGCCTTCTCCACCAGTTGCATCCCCTCCTCTTTGTCTCCCCTCCCCTACCCCAGGTCCAGGAACCCGGATGCCAGGGGTATTTGGTCCCTCTCCAACCGTCCGCCCCCCGCCGGGAGTCCTCCCCCCCCTGCCTTCCGGGGAGGGTTCTCCAACAGGGGGAACTTCAACAGGGGGGGCGGGGGGGGCGGGAATGGCCCAAGTTTATGAAGGAAGGAAGCGCCCCCAACAGAGGCACGCGCGACCATCGGTCGCGCCCCGGCACATATGGGGACTCCTTTGGATGGGCAGCATGCCGGTGGGCAGATGGAGGGACTGACCAAAACCACTTGGCCCCAGCAGGGGCACGCGCCAGAAGAAAGAAGGCACCACAATAACACCAGAGGCGCAGCACTCCCAGGCATCGACAATCAGACGCACGAGAAAGACCAGACCCGCGCGAAGGAGCCAACAGGGGAAACTTCTCTCAGGTGGGTCGCAATTTACTCCCATTGGTCCATTTTTGATGATTGGCATGGATTGGTCAATCAGCTGTGATCAAAAGGATATTGTTAAACTTGAAAAGTGGACTGTTGTTAACACAGATACAATCTAGCTAGCTCCCGAGCTCTAGAGTATGATTGGTGCAACCCTCTGTCTTTCTCCCTAAAGTTCAGGGGCAGAGGAGGCAATAACAGGGGTTTTAAGAATGGCAACTTTGGCATGAACAAGGCTCAGGCCTTCAACCAGAGCTGGCAGCAAGGAGTAAGTATCTCTGTCTCTATCTCGCTCTGTCTCTCATCGGTTTACACCGCTGTCTGCCTCTGCCTGTCTTCCTCTCTCTGTCTCTCTCTCTGTCTCTCTCTCTGACTGTCTCTCTGTCTCTCTCTCTCTGTCTCTCTCTCTCTGACTCTGTCTCTCTCTGTCTCTCACCATGTCTTTTGTTGTCTGTCTTTCTCTCTCTGTCTCTCTCTCTCTGACTCTCTCTCTGTCTCTCTCTCTGACTGTCTCTCTGTCTCTCTCTCTCTGACTCTCTCTCTCTGACTCTCTCTCTGACTCTCTCTCTCTGACTCTCTCTCTCTCTGACTCTGTCTCTCTCTGACTCTCTCTCTGTCTCTCTCTCTCTGACTGTCTCTCTGTCTCTCTCTCTCTGACTCTCTCTCTCTCTGACTCTCTCTCTCTGACTCTGTCTCTCTCTGACTCTCACCATGTCTTTTGTTGTCTGTCTTTCTCCTCCTTCGCTCATTCTCTCTTTTCTCTCTCTCACTCCTTTTAGTTCTGGAACCAGAAGCCATGGAGTCAGCAGTACCAGCCAGGATACTACTGAGCATGTGCAGTAGAGAGACTTATCTGACAGCACACAGACACGTACACACCCGCTCACACACTCAGCGCCTCCGCAACAGTCAGTCTACTGAAGCACTATTCCACACCACAGGTTTTCCCTCCCCATTCTTCCCGCCTCCCCCTCTTCTCCTCCTCCTCCTCTTCTCCTCCTCCTCGTCTTCCGCTTTCCTCCTCTTCCTCTCCTTCTCCTCCTCTGCACCTCCGCCTCCACACTTCCTCCTCCTCCGCACCTCCTCCTCTTCTCCTCCTCCTCTTTTTCTCCTGCTCCTCCTCCTCCTCACCTCCTCCTCCACTTCTCCTCCTCCTCTTCCTCCTCGACTTCAGTTTCCGGCTGAAGGAACATTCCATTGCCGTGTTGGAACTGCTGGTTCTCAACGATGCAGCAAAGATGACAACGCTTTACGATCTCTTTCTCTCCTGTTACTTCTCTCTCTCTCTCTCTCTCCCTCCCTCTCTCTCTCTCCCTCTCTCTCTCTCGTGTCGTCTTTCCCTCTCTCCGTTTCCTCTGCGTTCTACTTTTGTACGTTTCTAAAGCTTTTCCGTTGGAGCTTCTGAGGAAACTCGGATCTCGCTGGTTCTTCAGGGTCAGACGTTTTCTAAAACAAAATCTCAACTTTCAGGGTTCTGTGTTTTTATCTGTAAAGACAAACTTTTTACTATAACAATGATGAAGACGATGAGAATAGATTTGCTTTTGGTTCGTTTTTTCCCTCCTGCATTTTTTAATGATCTTATTACATGTCTGCTTCGTGGGCACTGTCAGTCCATAGTTGAATAGTATTTAACCTGGAGGGGCAGAAACCTACAGTCCTGAAAACGCTTCCCCCTTTTCAGATGCACACATGAATAGAACTCAAGCTAAAGAATAACAGGCTGTAAACATTTAAACCCTTAACCCCTGTTCCACCTTGACACCTTTTCCCCCATCAAATAGGAGTACCGAGCCAATCGCTCATGTAATTTCATGTAAATATGGCTCCATCCGTGTAAATAATGGATATAGATCCATTGTAATCCAGAGCAGCAAGGCACTACCTCTTCGAAGGCCAGACAAACTAACCTCCCCCCCAATAGCAGGCAGATGGAACACTCCATGATGCCTTTTTCTCTGTGTATCACTGGGTCAGCCTATCTATCAAGATGGGGGTGCATCAGAAGTTAGAAATCAGTTAATTTAATACTCTCAAGCAGTCGTGAATTCTGCTCAAAGGAGCTTTTAGATAGAGATTTATACTAATGTAGCAATGTAATGCCCCCAGTTTGGTGTAAAGACTTCTTTGAAGGTGTTATGTTTTCAGTTGTAATTAATAGAATTGTGTTTTACTTCATATAACGTGTATTTTGATTTGACTGTTGGAAAGATGTTGTCTTGCATCAGCACTCTTTGTGGAAGCACAATCTTTATGTTCAGCTGTTTGTCCAGACAGCAAGATGGAGAAGTATTGACCTGAATAACCTTGTTTCTGCTTTGGCACTTGAAACCCTATTGGCTGCAGAATCGCTTTTTAAATTGTATCGAATTTAAATACCATGAAAGATAAGAGTCTACTAGTATTTATTTCGTTGTTATATTTCTAATATAAAATGCTTTGTTAGACTAGCATAATGGAGATCGATGGTCTCTTTCTCACTTCCGTTGACAGTAAGGCATCCATACTATAATGAGTTTCTAGTTGAGATTTTTGCTGCCATGACAACAAGAGTTGTCGCTTTAATGATAACAGCTGAAAAGGTGCATCGATGGTGCTATAGGTGTGTGGCGGGAGAGGAGGGGCAGTGGTCGTTGGGGTACTCTGTTGGGCAATAAACAAAACTGCCTGACCTGTGCAAGGTGTCTTTCGAAAGACTCTTTTGCGTTACTGTCGCGTTCCTTGTACCAAGGTGTTTTAAAACCACTACATAAGCCTATGTAAAAAAAAGGACACAGCCCCATGTTTATATTAGGTCGTTACATAATGTCAGACTGTGTAGAGTAATTATCTTATCCTTGATTTGTCGTGTCAGTTCTTCCATTTTATATTGAATGCACTCGGTCTTTAAATCCCCTGCTATGAGCTAAGAATAAAACATATTTTGGGTTGTGTATTAATGTCTGATGTCCTGTACGTTTGTGTATCTCAAGTTACGGAGTTCACAAGCTAGTCTGATGCAAGGGCAACACCTACCATTCCCATCTTATTTAACGTAAAGTTATTTATTTAATTTTTTGACGAGCTGTTTTTAGTCGAAGGGATGGCTGTTTTCCGTAGAGAATTTTCTGGGTAAAAATACATAAATATATATATATATATACAAAAAATGATTAGACGAAATTGCAATGATTAACATTGGCATGCTGTGTACAAATGCAGTTAAATTGAAGTGAGGCTTGCTTGTTGTGTTTGTGGCTGTATTCATTTAAAGTATTTGGTCAAACACGAGAGACATTGTACGGAAAGGATGTTGAACATTTTGTAAGATACAGACATGAAGAAAAAAAACGTTTCTTTTCATTTTTATACCTTGCTATGTTTTGTATTTTAGGAAAAAAAATACGATTGAAAATGTGATCATAAAAAAAGATGACCAAATACTTACGTTATTTTGTTGCTTCCCTTTAGTGTGGAAGTAAAGAGATGATGTCCGTTTTTAGTATGAATAAAACGGTTAAGAGAGTGCTTGTGTTTGGTTTACTTACTGCATTTCCTTTCCTCCCATTAACACCTTACTTTTGGTTTAGGTGAATTATACACCATGTTAGTTCCTCTGTTGCATTTGTGTCAACTCTTGCATCACCACTGACGCTTAACACAGCATGGTACAGGAAAATATAACATGATATTATGATATTTCATTCGAGGTTACTCCTTGATTGAGGAGCATGGATTTTAAATGGCTCATCTATTACATTTCCTCTACGAGTGTTGGACATGTTTGTGAAGCTGACGTGGAATTAACACACCACTGGAGGCCGGTAAAATTCCTTAGTTTAATATATAACCATTTTTGATCAGAACCGTTATATGACTACATGCATCACATCCAATCTGGTATTAGTAATATAACAACAACAAAAAAAGAAGTACATTTTCAGAAAACATTTGAGATTCGCGTATGATCGGAGCAGTACTTCCGCCTTGCCTTGGTCCTTCTGTGAGTTATGGTTCTCACTTCTCTTCCTGAGTCACTCCCCCTTCTGCCGCTGACTTGAACGCTTCGTGGCGCTGATTGTTGTGGTGAATGGAAAGCGCACACCAGCTAGTAGGAAGGTAGTAGTTAGCCGTCTAGTCAGCAGGTGGGTCGGCTGCAGCTCCGTCCATTGCACCCAGTCACCATGGAGCGAGGAAGTGGATTTTCATACATGAAGTATGGGACAGCCATGTCCCTTTTAGTGATCCTGTTGTCTTACTGGTTTCGATCGCCCGAAAACGTGGGACTAGATGATCGACTCGATGCTGTGCTCTCATCGCTTCTGCGGGCGGAACGAAAGGCAGCCGTGAACAACGACAGACCCCGGGTGGCCATAGGTAAAAAGAACATTGCAATTTAGCTAGAGCTAGCTACCACATTAGCCTTAAATCGGCGATCTGAATTCGTTGATCCCGCACCCCAAATGCCTATTCGGCTAACTAGGATGTTAGCGTGCTATTGTTCCGAGCGCATGTTATCCAATTTAATCTTTTTAATGCTAATACTAGATATTGAAATCAAAAGGAGAAGTACTGTAGCTAGCTCTACAGCTGGCATCACCCATGGTTTCTGGAAAAGAGCTCGTCTAATTATTGTATCACCAATTAAACAATAGTATTTTGTTTTAATTGATAGATGTAATAGATTGTTAGCGTGTGTCTATATTTTATTTATGCATCACACAGTATTCTTTTCTTAACTATGGTTTGCTCAAACTATTACAACGTAGACTGCATTCATTGGCATTTGCTTAACCAAATCGCCGGATGTGTTTAGAAAACATTAAAATTGCTGAGTCATAACGACTTAATCTGATATGAATGGTCCACCAGGCTTGTGTTGAACTAAGATTGTTTTGCAAGTAACTGTTGAGTTGTAGTCCTCGGGTCCAAAAGGATAATGTGGAGATTAGAAACAAGGACAAGATACTGAGTGATGTACTCCAATTAGCGAACAGTCTGAACTGACAGTCTATCTGCTATGGGTGTCGACATGCTGTTTTTTAATCGCTTTAAAGTATTGATAAACGGTGTCAAAAGTCCGACCACTCCCAAGGATATGTCGAATAATCTGGAGGCCCCATGAGTTAACTCTCTCTCGCTCTCTCTTTTGCTCCGTCCCCCCCCCTCTCTCCCCCTCTCCTGTTTCTCCCTCCCTCCCTCCCTCCCTTCCCATGTGTCTCCCCCCTCCACCCCTCCAGGTTTCGGTGGCTGTGTGGACCTGATCGTGGATGCAGTGACCCTGCTGAACAAGCTGGGGCTGCCTCCCACACAGCAGCCTCTGCACCATGACTACATAGAGAACCATGAGCAGCTGGCTCAGAGCTTTGCCTACTTCTTTGCCCCTGGGGCAGCAGCAGAGTAAGTGTGTGTGCCTGTGCGTGTGCGTGTGTGCGTGTGTGCGTGTGTGTGTGTGTTAAGGTAAAAATATCGAGCCGCAAGCTATGTGACTGAAGACCAAACAAATGTTCCTCTGGTCACAGCCAAAGGCTTACCACCTCCTGCTTTGCTGAGTACTGAATCACGCACGCATGCACACACACACACACACACACACACACACAGACACAGACACACACACACAGACACAGACACACAGACACAGACACACACTTTCATTCTGAAGATCGTGAGGGGAGGAGGGGGAAGACCTCTTGTCGGGGCTGTGAGCAGTGTTCACATAAATAGGACAACGCAAACTCACACCTGCTGTTACCCACGCTCACACACCCACCCACACATCATAGGGTTTGGGTCAGTGCCGAGCCTAACACGGCCATGAGGCCAGTTCTGGGTAAATCAGTAAGCTCAGTTCTCTACACATGGACTGGAACTAACTGCTAAAGACAACAGTCTGAGCTGACCTTACACACACAAACACACACACGTGGAAATATATCCTCACACCACACACACACATACACACACACACACACACACACACAGCCAAGTGGAATTTGAGAACATGGAAGAGGGTTGGACGCTAGCGAATTGCAGCGGTTGGCAGGAAAGTGAGATGGATCTGTTGCGCTAGTTCTCAGGGGGTCTGATGGATGACGGCTTGGTGATGGCTCAGTGTGACCTCGTAAGCTCTGCTCACCTCGGCCACCAGCCTGGCAGACTGACTGTTGCTGTGGGCAACTCTGTGGCTGTCCTAGTGAGCTGTTAGGCTTGTGTTGCGACTCCCAAGACACCTTTCCCCTGACACGACTGTTTCCCTTAAAATTGAACAGAAGAGAAGGGTGTACGTGTGCCAAGTTGGGTTGTGTTGCGCATGTGTGTGTTTACGTGTCACACTTGTATTCAGGTGAAGGGACTGACCTTAATTGAGTTTTAACCCTTGGGAGGTTCTTCTGATCAGAGGGGGTTAATCCTGTGCAGAGTCACAGGCTCATACACACGCCTACACACATCTAACACACACACATCTAATACACACACACCTACACACATCTAACACACACACATCTAATACACACACACCTACACACATCTAACACACACACATCTAACACACACACATCTAATACACACACTTGCACACCAGTGGTGAGAAATCTGATTGGTTATCACAATCTGTCTGTTTCAGTTCATTTAAGTGTACAGGCGCCCACACTGTTGATTCTGAAGGCCTCAGGAAGATTTCTTGGAGCCTGGCAACACATGACAGCTCAAATATGATTGGATGAAAGCTCTAACATAAATATACAATACTGGAAGCAACGCAACCATAAGGAAAGCTATGAAACGTAGAGGAAAGACTATGAGGAATAGTTGAATAAATATTTATGAAAAAATATATATTAAAATGAAAAGTATTTTCTGATGTTTAGGCCAGCAGAGATGAACTTGCTGGCCCTGACGGCCCACTGGTTGGAAGGTTGTTGTCCTTTCACTTTAGATGGTGTAACTTGGCTAACTCTCATCCCCATTTCTTCTTCTCCCCTCCTCCTCTCGCAGGCGGTTTGTGATGAACGACACTCTCTTCCATGAACTGGTTGAGGCGTCTCGTGAGTTGCCAGGCAACCGCTGGTCAGTGGGCGGCAACGCGCCCGTGATGGCTGGTCGCATGGCAACGGAGGGTTGTGATGTGTTGCTAGGGGGAAGCTTCAGCCAAGATTTCACAGATGTCCTGTCCCAGCACATCACAGGTACACCCACACACACACACATATATATATACATACACCCTGTTCATTGCTCCCTTGTTTTGACTCATATCTTTCCTGTACACACATCCTTCCTCTCCCTCCCTTTCCTCACCCTTTTTTCTCCCTCTTATACATTTTCGCTTTCCCTCCCTCTTTCCTCCCTCTCTCTCTTTCCTCCCTCTCTCTCTTTCCTCCCTCTCTCTCTTTCCTCCCTCCCTGCCCCTTCCCTCCCTCTTTCTTCCCTCTCTCTTTCTTCCCTCTCTCTTTCTTCCCTCCCTCTCTCTTCCCTCCCACCCTGTCCCTCCCTCTTTCTTCCCTCCCTCTTTCTTCCCTCCCTCTCTCTTTCCTCCCTCCCTGCCCCTTCGCTCCCTCCCTGCCCCATCCCTCCCTCTTCCCTCTTCCTTCATTAATCCCTCCCTTCCTGTCTCCCTCCCTCTCTCCCCTCTAGTGGCAGGTAATGAAGTGGAGGAGCCTGACATCCACCTGATCCTGGAGTACCCCTCAGGAGCCAGCTGGGGGCAGTACACGTCACGCAGGGCCAACAGGTGTGTGATGGTGTCAGATCAACCCTGCAATGGTGTCTTACCTTCGACTCCATGGGTTAAGCACCCAAAAAACTTGCGACCGTCTGCAGCTGCGATGACATGTTAAATAGCTCATGTATATTTCTGTCCCACTTTCCATCAGGTACATTGTCCACAGTGACGACCACAACCCCTACTTGGCATCCATGGAGGACTTTGAGCGGAAACTGCTGACCTTCCAGCCTGACTTGCTGGTGGTGGGCGGGTTACAGATGATGGACAGCTTCCCTTTCCAGCAGGGTGAGTGGAGCTTTTAGTCAGCTGCTCAGAGTCAACGCATTGGACCTCTGTGACTGTTGACATAGCCACTGTGTGTGTGCGTGTGTTTGTGTGTGTGATGGAATTCCACAAAGACTGTTTGTACTGCCGGATCAAGCCTGTCGCATTGGCCTATGTGGGAAGACATAGATGGGGGACACACTGTGTGTGCGTGAGAGAGAGAGCGAGCAAGCGTTTGTTTTGCCTGTGATATTCACACACACTTTTTGGTGGCGAAGAGTATGTTCTGCAACACATACTGGAACCAATATTTTAATCTTTCTTTATTTACTTGCACCGTTTCTCCCTCTCTCCCTCCCTCCCCCCCTCCTTCCCTCTCTCTCTGTCTCTACCTCTCTCTCTGTCTCCCTCCCTCTCTCTCTCTGCCTCCCTCAATCTCTATCTCCCTCCCTCTCTCTCCAGGTGAGCGAGAGGCTCTGCTCTCCCATCTCTCCCGCCTCCTCTCTTCGTCCTCCCCTCAGACAGGAGTCCATTTCGAGATGGCAAGCTTCGTGGACGAGGATCTGCTGGAGGATCTGCTGGCCCTGGTGGTCCCCCAGGCCGACTCCCTGGGCATGAACGAGCAGGAGCTTCCCAACCTGCTGAGCCTGCTGCGAGGCTCCAACGTCACCGTGCTGTCCGACCCCAACCCCCGCGTCGCCACCGTGCTCGACCAGATGCGCGACCTCTACCGTATCCTCAACCAGCGTCACCGCCTGGCCAGCGAGGCCGGAAAGGCGGGGCGCCCGCTGACCCGGCTCCACGTCCACACGTTGGCCTTCCAGGCCATGATCGTGACGCGCGGGTCCCAGTGGAAGAACACCATGTCGGCCACCGCTAAAGCTTCGCTGACAGCTAACCGCCACGTGTGCGGGTCCCCGGACATCGACCCCAGCAAGGCGCGCCTCATCATGGATGAGTCGTTCTCGGTGAGCAGGCAGGAAGGCAGCCAGCGCATCCCGCTGGAGGAGACGAGGCCCGTCAGTTGCTGGGATGAGGATGACTACCAGATCTGTGTGGCTCCCGTGTTGGTGTGCACCGAAGTGTACCAGACTGCCGGTGGAGGGGACAACATCTCTGCCGCTGGCCTGGTGCTGCAGATCTGAGCTAACTCCACAGTTGTTAGCGGCTAACTAGCCGCTAGCAGCTAACGCTAGACCTAGGCAGCTAACTAGCTGCTAGCGGCTAACGCTAGACCAAGACCGCTAACTAACTGCAAGTGGCTAATGCTAAGGAAGTTTGTTAGTTGCCTGCTAAAACCAGGAATGAGAGGTATTGGATACAGCCTTGCTGTGGATATCAGCGTCTTCTTGAATTTTGTTTTTCTCCCAGGATGCAATGCAACACCAGAAATTTAATGGAAATCTTTTCCAGTCTCCAAGACCTTTCTTAACTGACAATGATTTTTATTGTGTTTGTGTGTGTTTTTCCTATGGTGTCTAATGACCCTCTCTGTCCAGTTCCTCTCTCTTTGTCCATTCACTAGGTTTATGAAGCGATAACTAGTTAGCAGCTCAGGATCCTTGAAATACCACCTAAGCTGTCGAAGCCGAGGGAACCGCCATCCCATAATATGTGAAGACTTTTAAGCATTGTTTTTTTAAGCATTAAGTTTGAGTGAGTATGTTTGATTTGTCTCGTTTGTGAATGGATTCTTTTGCCTGGTGAGCGCAATGCAACGCAGGACCGCACAACATTCGGTGAGATTGCAACCTCAGTCTCCAGATGACCACTCAAAGGAACGCACGTGTTTCAGGTCTGCTTGGGTTAAATTAAATATGCAACGACACACTAATCTGCGTAACCACTCATGGTTATCAGTCGGCTGTGACTGATGTCTGTGTTAAATCCTCTATCATTCCATACTGTCGCCGTGCCACCCGTTAGCACGCGATACATTCCTCTAGTTCTGCCATCTCCAACCTCTCAGCTGCGTGGTGAACGTGAAAAACTCTTTCCAACGGAAGTCGTTTAGTCTGTTTCGGTGGGATTGTTTCGTTGTTTCCTGTTGTCTAACTGAAAGCTGTTTATGGAATTTACAAGGATCTGAGCCTTATTAAAAGTGTTTTATTTAGGACGTGGTGTGAAAGGGAATCGTTCTTTTAGATTAAAATTGGTGGGCCGTTTTATGCATTTCTGTCTTATTTATTTAGGCTATACTGTAGGCTCCGTTCCATTGACATGTTTGGCATTCCTCCGTGTTGTGGTTCTTACGTGAAGAACTACAGGAACATGCATTTAACCTTCTCTTGTTGGCGCTGCCTGCACCCCTCACAATAAAACATTATACATTGCAAAACTACAGGAGATGTGAATTTGTAGGCAGAAGCACGTTGCTAGCGAAGCTAACATTTCACCTGTTTCTGTGTATTTCAAACATTTTTCGCAGTGATTTCACCGTGTGCTCATTTCCGTCTTTGGATAAGCTTAATTAATCCAATGTAACGGATATTCTCGTGTCGTTATTGCATGTTAATATATCAAACGTTGCATGGATAAATTGCCACTTCTCCTCAAGTAGGCCTCGTATTTAATATTCAATATTTAAATGAGGTCTTGCGTTTTGAATAATCTATTACAACTCTTACCCACTAGGTGGCGCTATTACTTTAAATCTTAAAGTCCCGAGCTCCCTACCTGCTGTAAATATGATCTCATTTGTTTTCCTATAAAGCAAACGAACATTGCACAGATGAAAATAACGTTACCAAACACCCAAACTGTGACACACGCGTCCTGATAGCGACAAACCTGAAAATCATTAGATACTATACTTAGTTAACCCTCGTGCTCTCTTCGGGAGTCAGAGTGGCCCCCCCAAAAAGTTTAATGCACACACGCGTACAGTCACAATGAAACATTTAGATTGCATCTGCTTGATTGAACTCAGACAAAACTAAATCTTTCGGATTCATGTGCATCATGGCTGCATTTCAGTGACCCTTAGGACAGGGTGAGTTGAGTTGGTGAATAGCCAATGCAACTTCAAGACTATTCAACTGGACTGACGTGCTGTCTAGGTTGACCAGAAATATTTAACTGACAGGTAACGTTGTCATAAAATAATTCGTCCCTGCTTCGAGTAAAACATTAACTGGCACTAAATGTTTTGAAGACTTAGTTTTACCGGAAGACTCAATCACTTAAGGACAGTTCTAAAGACCTATTTGTAAGCAGTTTGAAATGAGAGACATGCGGTTTTTATTCATTTCCATCATAGGTAAGACTTAAGACTGCACACATGTGGAATTTAAGGGCGTTGTTCTGTCTAGTTTTGCAAGAGGAAGGGGATTTGTATTGATATGAAATGCTCGTGATGATTAGCCTTTTTCTCAGTTTATCTCGAGACCTAAATCTCAGGATGCCAGCAGCTCGTCCATCAATTATATAGGTCTTTAGCAGAAGTTATCCCTTATTTATCATCGTTTTAAAAACTATTAAGATATTGTTAGACTGCAGAAATAACGAAAATTAAGAAATAGAGATATAGTAATGCAGAAATACAGAATAGTAATGCTTAAATACAGAAAAGAAAAAATCCCTAACATGAACGAGCGCTAGAAAACGAATGAATGGATGAAATCCAAGGTGTTGGTGCATGAGAGCGTGAGAAGTGGCTGAAATGCGCGTGTGTCGCTGCGGATGCGGGAGACTTGAGCGACAGGTGTTTGCTTTGCAATGGTGATGATCATTCTACTAGCTGCTCCATGAGCAGGAAGCGTTTGTGCAAACACACACTCACACAAGATACTGTATTATATACAGTAGGTCAGAAGAGTCCAAATATATTCAGGTTTATTCAGAGTTCTGTAACAGTACGTAAGTCCATTAGTTAACAAAACGTATTTCTTAAATTAATTTTAGCTTGCTAAATTGAATAATGGTTTCTTCAAGTCTGCAGGCACACATTTTCTTGTGATCAGAGCTAGCAAATGTTTGTTAAAGTATGGAAATGCAATGCATTTTCAACAATAGTTTACAGGAGTATCATATAATCAGATTTAATGGTTTATTATTTACTCAATGTTAACACTTACCTTAAAGGTAGTAGACTAAATCTATTCTCACAGTCTAGCCTCCACGCTCAGCACAACAACTTTGTTGTTATGGACTGACATTGTTGACCACATTTCTGATTTTTTATCTTGCCTCCTTCTTTTTACAGTGTTTTTCCAACGTAGCACACCCCTCCAACTTTATACTACATCTGCTTCTGTGGCTTCTAACTATACGATTATCAATTCTGATAATGTAACCGCACATACTCCTGCAATTTACAGTTTAATTACTATCAATGTTCCTACTGATCATGCAACCACATCTGACACTACAACTGACCATGTAACAACTGACACTGTGATCACTGACTCTACAATCACACCTGATATTACAACTGACAGTAAAATTTCTAGTACTCCTACTAATTATGTAACCACACCTGTTTTTCCACCTGACCATATAACAACTGACAATATGATTACTGACTATACAACCGCACCTGATATTACAACTGACCATGTAACAACTGACACGATGATTACTGACTATACTACCACACCTGATTCTACAATTGACAGTAACACTACTAATATTATTACTGATCATGTAACCACATCTGATACTAAAACTGAGCATGTAACAACTGACACGATGATTACTGACTCTACAATCACACCTGATATTACAACTGACAGTAAAACTACTAATACTCCTACTGATTATACAACCACATCTGTTTCTCAAACTGACCATATAACAACTGACACTGCGATTACTGACCATGCAACGGCATCTGATACTACAACTGAACATGTAACAACTGACACTATGATTACTGACTCTGCAACCGCCGCACCTGATATTACAACTGACCATATAACAACTGACACTGCGATTACTGGCTATACAACGGCATCTGATACTACAGCTGACCCTATAACAACTGACAATATGATTACTTACCCTACAATCACACCTGATATTACAACTGACAGTAAAACTACTAATACTCCTACTAATTATACAACCACATCTGTTTCTCCAACTGACTATATAACAACTGACACTGCGATTACTGACTATACAACCACACCTGTTTTTCCACCTGACCATATAACAACTGACAATATGAATACTGACTATACAATCACACCTGATATTACAACTGACAGTACTGACAGTACGAATATTCCTACTGATTATACAACCACATCTGTTTCTCAAACTGACCATATAACAACTGACACTGCGATTACTGGCTATACAACGGCATCTGATACTACAACTGACCCTATAACAACTGACAATATGATTACTTACCCTACAATCACACCTGATATTACAACTGACAGTAAAACTACTAATACTCCTACTAATTATACAACCACATCTGTTTCTCCAACTGACCATATAACAACTGACACTGTGATTACTGACTATACAACCACACCTGATTCTACAACTGACAGTAACACTACTAATATTATTACTGATCATATAACCACATCTGATACTAAAACTGAGCATGTAACAACTGACACGATGATTACTGACTATACAACCACACCTGTTTTTCCACCTGACCATACAACAACTGACAATATGATTACTGACTCTACAACTGCACCTGATATTACAACTGACCATATAACAACTGACACGATGATTACTGGCTATACAACCACACCTGATATTACAACTGACAGTACTGACAGTACTGACAGTACTGACAGTACTGACAGTACTGACAGTACTGACAGTACTGACAGTACTGACAGTACTGACAGTACTGACAGTACTGACAGTACTGACAGTACTGACAGTACTGACAGTACTGACAGTACTGACAGTACTGACAGTACTGACAGTACTGACAGTACTGACAGTACTGACAGTACTGACAGTACTGACAGTACTGACAGTACTGACAGTACTGACAGTACTGACAGTACTGACAGTACTGACAGTACTGACAGTACTGACAGTACGAATATTCCTACTGATTATACAACCACATCTGTTTCTCAAACTGACCATATAACAACTGACACGATGATTACTGGCTATACAACCACACCTGTTTTTCCACCTGACCATATAACAACTGACACGATGATTACTGACTATACAACCACACCTGATATTACAACTGACAGTAAAACTACTAGTACTCCTACTGATTATATAACCACATCTGCTTCTCCAACTGACCATATAACAACTGACACTGTGATTACTGACTATACACCCTCATCTGATACTACAATTGACCATGTAACAACTGACACGATGATTACTAACTATACAACGGCACCTGATACTACAACTGACCATGTAACAACTGACACTGTGATTACTGACTCTGCAACCGCACCTGATATTACAACTGACCATATAACAACTGGCACGATGATTACTGACTATACAACCACACCTGATATTACAACTGACAGTAAAACTACTAGTACTCCTACTGATTATATAACCACATCTGCTTCTCCAACCGACCATATAACATCTGATATTACAACTGACAGTACTGACAGTACTGACAGTACTGACAGTACTGACAGTACTGACAGTACTGACAGTACTGACAGTACGAATATTCCTACTAACTATACAACGGCATCTACTTCTCCAACTGACCATATAACATCTGATATTACAACTGACAGTGAAACTACAAAAATTTCCACTGATCATGTAACCACATCTTATCCTCTACCACCAACTAACCCTGGATCTCCAACAACTGGCCTTCCTACCTTTATCCCCTCGAATGCTACCATTTCTACTTCTCCCACGAGTGCTACATCCATGTCCACCATCGCCCCCACCAAGAGTACTCTTTCCCCCACTCTCTCCCGCACGACCCTCCGTCCTCTAATCTGTGCCAACGGAGGTGTACTACAGAATGGATTCTGTACCTGTCCCGTTGAATGGACTGGTTTTGACTGCACAAAAGGTAGGTCTGAACTGCCTCAACTGTGACAGCGCCTTCGTCTGGTTCTGCTGTTCTAAACGTGTTCTTATGTCTGGTTCTGCTGTTCTAAACATGTTCTTATGTCTGGTTCTGCTGTTTTAAACATGTTCTTAATGATCTTGTTATCACAGGGACGTTCTGTTCTGTATTTGATATTAACTGATGTACCACGTTTAAATCTCTCAGAAAATTTCTGCGTGGAAGAAACTATTCAAGGGTTCACTTTCCCAAGAACGACCATCGGATGGTTTGGTTATTCTGCACAGAAGTGTGAACTAAATACATTTAGTGGTAAGATAAAAGATTTGTTAGATTTTTCTAGTACAGTATTGCCCATTTTGATCTAGTTTATTGTGTTGCAGTGAGTTTACTAACTTTACTTTGTGGTACCTAGTTTAGTATGAGATTCAACCACTAGAGATATCTTAAATGAACATCAACATCTCTACATGACATTCTTTTTCTTCCTGAATTTCCAGTGTGTTTGTTGTATCACCAACAGTGAACGTGTCAAGAGCTTCAGCAAGGTGTAGCAATCATTCTGGGTCTCCGACGTTTGATGTCCCGAACGTCTTAGAGTGTAACTTAACTTTCAGCGTCATTCAAGCCAATGTAAGTCCAATTTAAATAGAATGATCGGTGACTCTCCCTTTAACCCTATTGGGACAATCCAAGTGCTTATAAAATATATAACTAAATGCGTTATTTAATTATTGATTCCTTTAGTTATCCAGTACAACTAATTTGCTGCAGTTGGCGAGTAGTACTCAGATTCTTACATCAAATCCAGAGACTCTAACAGCTGAGAACGTTACCAAGGCGATTGACATCACCAACACCCTCCTTAAAACGTCTTCCAGTATCTTAGAGGTGCAGTGTTTTGAAAACCTCAACACACCATTCATTCCAACGATGACGCAATACATATAGTTTTATTTATATATTGTAAGGGTTAAGGTTGTATATTGTAAATCACATACGTTACTATCGCAGCCTGTTGCCGTGGCAGCATTAACCACTGTTAGCCAGCTGATGGAGACGTCTTTGACGGACAGTGAAACAGGGGCGTCCGATGAGAGGTAACATGGATTGTATAATTGACATCTGTAGAGTTTATAAAGTCAAAATATCATTTCTGCAAGTGTTGTGAAAGTGACTTTGTCTCTCGACCTCTCTCATTGGCCCGCAGCCTAACTATAAATTTAGAGAAAATCTCACTAGGGTCAGACAACACGTCTCTATTGGTCCAGCCCAACCTGGCGGTCCAGTCTGCTGTACTAACCAGGAACGACACCGTTGGCGTCCAGTTCTCTGTACTCTCTGCAGCAGGTTCATAAAGCCGCCTTCATCCATGTTTGCAGACGCGTTTGCTGTGAACTTTTAAAAATTGTGATTAAATAATTCGAATGAAATTCGAATCGAATAATCCACGCAATAATTTCTCTTCCCCAGGATTATCTGGAAGTTTTGCTGCTGACAGAATTAGACTGAATACAAACGTGTCTGAACTCGTGTCTGACACTGAAGTGGCTGCTGATGTCCAGATATTCATACGATTATCACCAGGTGAGTTGCCAGAGGACCAGAACCAGAACCAGAACACCATACAGTAGATTTACCAACAACATTCCTTGAGTTTCCACATGCTTTCCCCACACGTCCTGTGAGACATACTAAACTAAATCGACCACGATCCACAATCGAGTCAATAAAATTAGAACTTTTATTCCTGATTCCCTTTCTTTTTCCTCCGCAAACGGTTCCTCCTTGTCCTCAGGAGTGCAGCATCGAAGTTCTGGCGTCTCGTTTGGATTTGTGCTCTACCAGAACGACAGGTTCTTCAAATCAAAGGATTTCAGGGGCCGCTTGGGCAGTCATATAAGGGTCATCTCAGGGAATGTGAGGGGCGCTGGACGGATGGGGGCTGACCACGTGGAAATGGTCTTCAGGCCACTCGTAAGATCCCCGGATTTAGATGAGCTTTGCCTGACACAACAGAGCCATGGTACCTGTGCGTAGTTAATGAACGCTGAGCGAAACGGAACTGCTGTGTAACTAGTAAATTTTCCCTTTGTCACAATGGGATAAGTTACTCATTAACTCCTTTTAACAGCGCAACAAAAGTCCAAGTATACCAGCCGTAGAACAGCATTCATCTGTTTTCACCCACAAATGTAAACGTCTATTTTGTGTTTGGTTCTCCGACAGCGGTGATGACAACTTTTTTTTTTCTCTCTCTCAGGCCGTTCCCAACACCACCCTCTACAACTTTGCATGCGTGTTCTGGAACTACACCCAAAAAGGATGGAGCACAAAAGGGTGTTACAAAGTTTCCAACGTTTCCTCTGAGAATGTGCGTTGCTTTTGCAACCACACCACCAACTTTGCGGCACTAATGGCAAGTGTTCTCTCTCCCCCTCCGTCTTTACTGCTTCAGCTGTGAACTTTACCACACGCAAATAAAACAATCATTTTATCTTTAAAGGGATTTGGAATGTCATTGTTGTTTTTGTCTTGTCCTCCAGTCTTACAGGGTTGATTACGTCTATGCTGAAGCCTTGGGCTGGATCACCTATCTGGGGTGTTCCACATCTGTTGTGGGTTTGGCTATCACGATCATCTTTCATGTCATGATCAGGTGAAATTTAAAAATTTGATCTTTACAGCACCTTGATTTGGCAACCCTCGCGAAAAGCAACCACTGTAGAGAACGCAAATTGGTACCTTTGCTTAAAAATAAAAAAACCTGGGTGTTCGTTCCCCAGGAAACCCTCCCAGAATAGCAGCTCCACCCTCCTGATAGTGAGCCTCTGTGTCAGCCTCCTCATCTTCACCCTCCTCTTCCTCCTGGGCGTCAACAACACCCTCCCGCAGTCTCGTCTACCTACGAAGGACTCCAACATCATGCTGTCCTCTGACATGCACGTGGACCCAGACCAAGGACACTGCACTGCCGTGGCTGTCTTGCTGCAGTTTTTCCTGACGGCCACTTTTGTCTGGAACTCTCTCTACGCCTGTCACATGTTCCTACTGCTCTGGAACCCACTGAGGAAACTCCCATCTTACCTCCCGACTGTCACCGTGGTAACTGGATGGGGTACGGAGGCAGCGGCGTAAAGAAACAAAATAGGAAGAATTTTTTGGTCACTGAGCTAATACCTATGTGCTAGTACCTATGTGCCTCTACAGACAGCAGGGGTGCAGGCAGGGGGACACGGGGGCAGAGGCAGGGGGGGACAGGGACGCAGGCAGAGGCACAGGGGGACTGCATGGGCGCAGGCAGGGGCACAGGGGGACTGCAGGGGGCAGGCAGGGGGACGCGGGGGCACAGGCAGGGGCACAGGGGGACTGCAGGGGGGCAGGCTGCGGGGGCTGTAGGGGCACTGCAGCTAGCCTGTGACAGGACACGCCCTCTGCAGTGTTCTGCAGCATCTTGTGCATTAACACTGTCTTCTCTCTCCCAGGAGTTCCAGTTCTTCTCGTTTCCATGACGTTGGGAATCACCTACAGAGTGGATGATCCATTAAACTACCGACAGGAAGAATTGTAAATCACTTCTTTGCGGTCGTTTCATTATCACTTAATCCCCTAAATTGCCAACATTTAACATAGCATCTGTTATAGCTTTTACTGTGCCTTTTAGAATTAACTAAAACCTTAGAATTAACTATCAGGACTAAAAAGCAGAGTATGGAAACAAATGCTATGCTTTTTGTATTACGCAATGGTATGCTATACTTCAATAGCATAGCCTAATGTATATTGTGCTACAGTACAACACATAGAGGTAGACCTTCCCCACAGTACAGTTCATACATCACAACAACCTCAAACGAACTATTTCCTTTTAACCCTCCAGTTGCTGGCTTGCTGCTCTAAACCGAAAGGGGCAGTTTGACTTTGCAAAGCCAATGTTTTGGAGTTTCCTCATCCCAGTGGCTCTCATGCTGATCTTCAACATAGTTATCCTCTGCTATTTCATCCACATAACCTGCAGGACAATCCCACATTTAACCAGGTACCAGTGATCTAGCCAACCGCTAACGATCATCGTCAACAAATCCTAACAGTCGCGAGCGAGTGCTTAATCATCTGAGTTCAACTTTTTTTCCTTTTCTCCTCAGCACCCGAAAATCTTCTAACAAGAAGAAGTTTCTGAGTAGTTTGTCGTTATCAGTGGTGTTGGGGCTCTCCTGGATTATAGGATACCTGATGCTCATCATATCAAACACCCACATGCACTTCATCCTGAATGTCATCTTCTGCTTGTGTACCACCACTCAGGTACACACCTGCAGCGGGCCAATAGGACGTCGCCTGAGTTGTTAGCCGTGTTCTCATTGGGTCACACAAGCAGCACAGGGGGGAGATCCCTGGGGACAATCTTGGTTGAATGTAGGATGAAAACATCCAAATGACCCATGATGCTAATGTACAGCATGTGACTCTCATGTACAGCTTGTTAGCGACTGTTTCAGCTGCCACACACAGTTTTGAGACACAATTCCCCGTATGACATGGGGAAACTCACTAACTGTTCTGTGACAACTCCCCAAAATCCTGTCTAAACAGTTCATAATGCCTTGACCTGTTCATAATGTACACCTTTAAATAATCCAGAACCATTCGCCATTTCCTTTCTCTTTTTTTTTTTGTCACAGGGCCTTCAGATCTTCATACTGTTCGTAGCAAGAACGTCCACCTTCAGGAAAAAGATGAATGATCTTCCCATTGGCCGCTATATCGAAAGTTACAATCTCTGGAGATCCAAAGACAGGAATACCAACGAGTCATACAAAGAACTGGATGTGTACAGCTTAAGCCCCTCAAAACTGTTTTCTTCAGATGACGGAATTAGACAGCCGGACATAAACACTGTTAAAGCAACCACTGAACTATGAGTTCACGAAACAAGTCTCTCTTTCCCCCATCATTCCTCCTGTTCTCCTGCTCAGCTCACAGACATGTACTTTCTGATGTTTACTATTTGTGTTTCCATGAAAATGTTTGTGTCCGGGCAGTTTTGATATCTGTTTTGTTAGGTCTAAACCGAGTATGTATTATCTGCTATCATTAAATGATATGATAACTGAATGATATGACGATCATATCTTATCAATGATCCACTAAGCCGATCAGAGTTTTTAAATCCACATAATACATAATCCATAGCTGTGCTCTTTGTGTCTCCTACAGCTATCAGCCTGACGGTGAGTAAATGCCATTTCTTTCATACCAGAAATGTTAAGACAGCCAAATGACCATCACACTGGTGTTAAAAATTCGAGTTGAGAGTGAACAATATTTGTTTCCAACTTTGTTCAATCCACTACAATCGTTATTCTATCTATAACAGATGCAACACTAAGAATAGTTATTGTAACCATGGAGGAAACCATTGGGTCCGCACAATTGGTGATAGTGACTCGAAACAAGTGTGTGGGGAGTGTTACGTTGGGTGTAGTTGCAGCGATTTCGACCGATGTTGCCATGGATTTACTGACACCTAGAGGTTTTCACAGCACGTACGACTCTTAACGTCATCCAATTGTAGGTTAATCGTTTCAATTTCTTAGGTTGCCACAAGGAGGCGCTCATACTCTATTCTTTTTCTCCGACCAGAATCTTTTGAACTGCAATTTTCTCAGATTAGGGGAGTTAAATCAGGCTGTTAAATGTTTAGATTTAATTTAGATTGATTTGATTTAGACTAGGCTATTAGGTGGTTACACCTAAAGCAAAATGAAAATACCAAATACCAAACAATACGTCATATCTTCATTTAGTTTGCTTTAATTGAGGTCTCTATTTCAAAGCATTGGCAGGTGGAAAATGGTAGTCAGATCAGTGAGTTGGAAGAAACAAGGATTTAGCCTTAGTGGGTTTTAGTTCATCTCGGGACATGACTTCAGGTTGTTGTTTAAGACAGATGTTCACTGCTCAGGATGCACACAGAAATTACACTCAACTATAAAAACAGAAGAAGAAGAGAGAGAAAAAAACCCCAGTCTGTCGTGACGCATTCAGCCCTTTTTAATAGACACATGTTCACTTTTTACTATCAGTCATTTGCTTCCTCTCCCCTCTGCCCGCTCTGTCTGGATGCCAGGCGTTTCCTGGAGGCACACGTCACTGGCATCATCCAGGTTCTCAGAAAGACAGATTGCTGCTTTCAAGCGCAGGGAATTTTTTAATATATTTGCAGGGTCGACCGTTTTTTAACAGCGTTTCTGTACATGAAACCTTCTTTGCACTGGGATTTTTCAACACCGGCAGCGGTGAGAGGAAAAGTTGATGCAGTATCAAAATCGTATCAAGTCTACAAAACAGCTGTACAACAGGGTACATTTTGTCTCAAATCTTCCAATCTGCCTTTTTGTCACAGAGATATTGTTTTTTTGCTTCTGGTTCAATTAGGTCTAATGGCAGGCTAATTGGTTTAAGCGTTGCAGAACCAGGGCTTGATATCCAGTAGGCCTCATCTCTTTTCAAAACAGCAAAGGAAGTAGCCAGTAGTAGAAGTATCTCCCTGATTCATATTTCCATGATAACAGACAGTTCTTTCATCTCAGGCCTTCTGTGTCTAACATGCAGGATTTACGTGGAGAGAAGAAGAACCGTGGCCAGATTGCAAAAGAAAACAATCTGCGAATAGAAAAACAGCGACTCGCCAAATCACAACAGTCTGTTGCCGAGGCAACGGCTCAGCTGGATCCTGGGTCATCAACCCTGAGAGATTGTGGACGGGAACAGTCGAATTCCTCGTGACCCCAACAGATTCCCTTCCTGAACCCCCGAGTCGTTTGTTGCGGGGTAGTTCAGCCATAGGCCAGGACACACGCTGCTGTGTGTGTGTGGATGAGTGCATGTGTGTGTCTGTGTGTGTGTGTGTGGGTGGGTCTCTACGTCCATGTGTGTGCTAGTGCATGCATGCATGTGTGTCTCTGTGGGTCTCTATGTCCATGTGTGTGCTAGTGCATGCATGCATGTGTGTCTGTGTGTGTCTGTGGGTCTCTATGTCCATGTGTGTGCTAGTGCATGCATGCATGTGTGTCTGTGTGTGGTCTGGTGTGGTCTCTATGCTCAATGTTGTTGCTAGTGCCTGCATTGCAATGTGTGGTCTGTGTGTGTGTGTGGGTCTCTATGTCCATGTGTGTGCTAGTGCATGCATGCATGTGTTGTCCTAGTGTGGTGTGTGGGTGGGTCCTCTATGTCCATGTGTGTGCTAGTGCATGCATGCATGTGTGTCTGTGGGTCTCTTTGTCCATGTGTGTGCTAGTGCATGCATGCATGTGTGTCTGCGGTGGGCAAGAGAGTGAGATGTTGTAGATGGCGTCGACAGACCAAGGGGAAAGCATTTGGTGTGTCCCACTGAGGGAGAAGTTGGCTGCCCTCTTCCACCTCCTCCTTTGTTGTGGATCCCCTCGTCTGCTCCTCAAACCTCCCATCTGTAAGTTATAGAGGAGCCGATGAATGTAAACCACAGCCGAGACACCTGCAGTCTCTCCCATGGCGGACGCAGACCAGCAGTGTCATCTTAAAAGAGGCTGTTGTTTTTCCCAACCAGTATCGGGTTTTTTTGTTTTCGGTTTGTTTGTAGAGAATCAACAGACGACCACAGCCCCCTCTGACTTCTCTGCATCCTGCACTTGGATCGTTGGATGTTTTCACGTGAGGTTTAGCAGAAAAGGACGGTTTGGAGTGTTTATATGCAACAGTGAATGATTCGAGAAGCCTGTTATCTGCTCTTACTATTGCTGTCAACGCTCGGTTCTGTACTCACTTACGGCCTCCTGAATGGTTCAATCCTAATATTAGAATAAGTGTGGTTAAACAAGAAAGGGAAAAGGAAAATAAAATAAACCTCCCCACGGTTTTTTTCTTCTCTCTGTTCTCTCTGTTCTTCGCAGAAAGTCTGTCTGACCCAGTGGTTTGTGCACGTTTGAGGCGTGCACGTTTGAGGCATGCACGTTTGAGGCATGCACGTTTGAGGCGTGCACGTTTGAAGCGTGCACGTTTGAGGCGTGCACGTTTGCGGCGTGCATGTTTGAGGCGTGCATGTTTGCGGCGTGCCCAGAGCCGTCGGCACGTGCTGGGGCCGTGACCTCACGTGGGCCTGCGGAACTCAGGCATGTGTGGTGAGGAGCGGGCCACGCCTCCTCGCAGGAACACAATGAGAACAGAGGAACGAAGCACAGAGTGTGTTCTCCCTGCCCCCCAGTGTGTTCTCCCTGCCCCCCCCCCCCTCTGCCCCTGCGCCCCCCCCCAGTTGTTCTCTGCCCCCTGTTCTCCCCCCCCCAGTGTGTTCCCTGCCCCCCCAGCGTTCTGCCTGCCCCCCCCAGTGGTGTCCCCCTGTCCCCACCCCGGCCAGCATGTTCTCCTGCCCACCAATGTGTCCCTCCTCTGCCCCCCAGTTTCTCCCTACCCCTCAGTGTGGTCCTGCCCCTCCCAGTGGACTCCCTGCCCAAACAGTTCTCCCTGCCCTCCCAGTGGACTCCCTGCCCCCAGCATGTCTCTCCCTGCCCCCCCAGTGTTCTCCCTGCCCTAAGTGGTGAATCCCTGCCCCTCAGTGTGAGACTCCCTGCCCCAAGCATGTTCTCTCCTGCCTCCCAGTGTGACTCCCTGCCCCCCCAGCAAGTTCTCCCTGCCCTCCCAGTGTGACTCACTGCTCCCCCAGTGTGACTCACTGCCCCCAGTGTTGTTCTCCCTGCCGCCCCCGTGTTCCGACTGCTGCCCCCCGTGTGCCCCTGCCCCCCAGTGTGACTCCCTGCCCCCCCAGCTGAACTCCCTGCCCCCCCTGCGTGTTCTCTCTGCCCCCCCAGTTGTGACTGCCCCCTCCCAGTGTGACTCTCTGCCCCCCCAGTTGGGACTCCATGTCTCCGTTCTGCTGGGTTCTTGGTCATTCCTAGGGGTGTGCACGGTGTGTGTTCTAATCCTTGTTTAGTCTCTCTCTCTCTCCCCCCTTTCCTCTGTGTACACATCTGCTCCATCTGTCAATCAGTTCATTGGTGGAGTCGCCATACCTGTGAGTAGTTCACCCGCTTCCTGATTCGCTATTTGAAATATTTAAGTTCCTGGCATCCTGCCTCTGTCTCCCTGCAGTTAGGTCCAGCCGCACTGCTACACGTGACAGATACTTACACACCCCCCCCTCCTCCCCCCGCCTGCCCGCCCGCCTTAGCAAGAAGGACACACCCACTATCCTGCCCCATCCCTCGCCCCCCCACCCCCCCACCTCCTCCCTTCAAAACGACGTCTGTTCAGTGTCATTCAAATTCCGTTGCATGAACCCTATGGAGGGGGGTTGAATGTCAGACCTGCATATCCAAACAGGCCGAGTCTGTACTACAACTCATCACTCCTTCTTGCAGATAGGATCGTTTGGACGGGTGACTGATATCCTATTGTTTCACTCCTGCAGTAGCTCCCTCTTGATGACTGACAGTAATTTATGTGAGTTTTGGAACCCGTTGAAAGGAGTTGACCTGAGCTGACCTGCAACACAAGCGCAGGGCGTTGCACTCTGAACAGGGTGATGCTTCTCAGGAGACGCTGCATGTGACTCCCGAGAAGTTGCATGTGTGGCTGCGGGAGATTCTCCAAAGAGGAGCTCTTTGATCAAGTGACAGGGAGCGCTTTCATAAATCACTGTGGCCTTTCTCTCTCTCTCTCTCTGTCTTTCCTCCCTCTGCCTCTCTCTCTCCATGTCTCTACCTTCTCTCTCTTTCTGTCTCTCCCTCTCTCTTGGTATGTCTCTCTGTCTCTCTGTCTCTCTCTCTGTTTCTCTTTCTCTCTCTGTCTCCTTGTCTCTACCTTCTCTCTGTCTCCATGTGTCTATCTCTCTCCCTTCTCTCTCTGTCTCTGTCTGTCTCTGTCTGTCTCTGTGTCTCTCTCTCTCCTCTGTCTCTGTCTGTCTCTGTGTCTCTCTCTCCTCTGTCTCTGTCTGTCTCTCTCTCTGTCTCTGTCTCTGTCTCTCTCTGTCTGTCTCTGTCTGTCTCTGTCTGTCTCTGTGTCTCTCTCTCCTCTGTCTCTGTCTGTCTCTCTGTCTCTGTCTCTGTCTCTGTCTCTGTCTCTCTCTCTCTCTCTCTCTGTGTTTCTCTCTGTCTCTGTGTCTCTCTCTCTCTGTGTCTCTGTCTGTCTCTGTGTCTCTCTCTCTTTGTCTCTGTCTGTCTCTGTGTGTCTCTCTCTCTCTGTGTGTCTCTGTCATGGAAAAGGTGACTCCTTGCTCTCTGAAAAGGCGTTCAGGCCCTTCAAATGGAGTGAATAGTCAGCCTCTTACAAAAAAAGGGTTGTGATTGTAAAGGACTCTTAAAACCCCAAGGTGGAAACATTAGAGACCCAATAGCTCTGATGAGTATCCCGGCCTGTTTTTATATGTCAACTTTTATTTAAAGCCATTGTGGGCTTTAATTATGCGTCATTGAGAAGATGGATTGCTCTTCGCTAAAACAGCGTCCCAGTGTCTGCACCAAGCCAAAACCTGACAAAGGAGTGTCACTAATGACATCATGCGTGGTTTCGGCTCAACTTTGGCCGGATGACACCATTATTCAGTTAATCTGATGTGGGGGTTTTTTTTCCTGGAGATGAATGGGAAAGGAATATCCTGTTCACCTGTGCACACTTCTAGGCCATAGTGGTTTGGGTCTATTTACAAGCATCGGTGACCCGTCTCACACATTCCTAATGTAAACCAAATCAGGACACATTGATGGGCTTTTCCTCCAGGAGTGACTCTACAGCGGAGACAGGGAAAGTTATACATTTGAGACCCTCTGTTAGGATTCTTCTCAGTAAGGCATTAATCATTTTGACATGTGCACGTTCTGGACATCAGTTACGGTCTCTTTTTTTTGTTGCATGAGTTGTGTCACCGCACAATCCCTGAATTCTACACTGCTGAGTTTAGCCTGTTTCTGTAGTCCTGGTCCAACTTGGTCTTCATGCAGAAACTCAAACCCTAATTCTGACCCTTCAGATTAGGGTTTGGGTTTGAATTAGATTTAGGGATAAGGAAACCCTAACTCAAACCCTAACTCAAACCCTAACTCAAATCCTAACCCAAACCTCAATCCTAACTCAAACCTTACCTCAAGCCCTAATCCTAACTGACAGCCTAGCTCAAACCTTAACCCTAACTCAAACCCTAACCCTTAAACCTAACCTAGCCAGAGTTTCTCCTTAGCATAGCCTTAACTCAAACCTGAACTCTAAATCAAACCCAAACCCTTCATCAGGAATAGACAGCGTGAGCCTGAGTTCATGAATAAACACGGACCTCAGTAAATCTCCGTCTCCTCAATACATGAAGCGTCAGTGTTGGATTTTACTGAGCGTTTGGCATAGACGGTTTGTGTTAAATCACAATGATATACAAGGGGCCAATGAGGCTGTTGCCTGTGTATTCAGGCAGGTGTTAGGGCAAGGCATGGACTGGACTGTTATTTAGGAGTCGAGCTGTCGGGTGTGTGCCACAGCTTGATGAATGAAGTCGTTTTTCAAGCCGAGTCGGAAAGTTTCACAGCATCTTTATCAGTTGGCAGGGAACAGGGTCAACTCAACCTTGTCTATTAACGCCTCAGTTTCCTCTTCGGACACAAATTGAAATTATTCAACTTTTTCAACCCTACTGACTGTTTTAGCACACTATCATTAAACATATACAGAGTTTTGCTGCAGGTATAGATCACTTCACTGGCTTTATCTCTCGACAAATGTTCCTACTCTCTACCGATTAATCAACTGAGTTGAGTAATTCATTAAGTATTGATTTACTCAAACTGAATTGAGTAATAAAGTAACTGAACTAGGTAATGAAGTAACTGAGTTGAGTAATAAAGTAATTGAATTGAGTAATCAAGTAACTGAATTGAGTAATCAAGTAACTGAATTGAGTAATCAAGTAACTGAACTAAGTATTGAAGCAACTGAGTTGAGTAATCAAACTCTGTACGATAGGACGAGGGTACATCACGGATGATTGTGAATGATGCTTGCTGTTCCCTTTGGAAACGTGGGCTACATTGGGCTTCCAGTGTCATGGGTGGTCGTACTGATGAAGGTGTTTGGTGCGGTCGACGACAGACAAACAACAGACATGGTGCAGCATTGGTGCATGTGTAGCAGATAAACACAGAGCTCTCTGTAGATAGTCTGTGTTTGTCTGGGAAAGAAATGCACAGGTGGAACGCATATTTCCCCCCAGTTTGGTTACTCTTACTGAATACAGATGTATGGTCACCGGACGGGTCAAGTTCAAGAATGTTCAATGTGGGGTAAAAAAAAAAAATAGTAGTCAGGCCAGAATATAGAATGACATCCTAACCTTCTCCATGCTCGCAAGGATTCTAAGAACTGCTGATTTCCTTGTCACAGGATGTCTGTCGTTAGACTCCATTTTCCAACTCGAATAAGGTTTTTCCTGCAAAACTCTGACCTTTAAACAGGTCTTGCAACTCTATTCAAGCGCCATGGCATACTGCCTAAACAAAAGTAAAGAATTACCATAAAACGTAAAGGCGAGGGCTTTACTGTTTCGTTATGGAAAACACAAAGTTTATGGTTGCTTTCTGTGGTCAATCGTTGGAGAAAGTGTCTCTCAGGTCACCTTGAAACAGCATTGTTTGTCTTGATTGTGTTGTATCACACATGATTAACTGCATCATAACAAACCCTGCTCGGCTTTATCCGCCACATGTAAGTGTTGTGTTTGCGCTCCCCAGGGTGTTTACGCTGCAATAACAAGGTTTATGGTGTCTCAGAGTCAGATGTGTTATCTGACAGCATGGTTTTCACTCGGTGTCGTGGATCGAATGGCTTGGGGGTGTTTATCTTGGTGTAAAAGCGACGATAGGAATGTTGACTGTATTGCGAGGTTCTTTCTCTCTAATTCCTGGCGCCTTGGTTTTTGTGTTTTTTTAGATAGATCAACACAATCGACGGTCCGCTGGTAGGTTGAATATGAGGGCAGTGGGTGCTTCGTATGAAGACCAATTTGGTACGTGTGCGAGCGTGTGCAAGCGTGTGTTTTTGTTGGGATGGAATACCACAGACCTTGGAAGAGTCTGGAGTAGATTACAGTTGCTCTGTAGAAATAATCAAAACACTGGATATAATTTTTCATAATTGTACCCAGCCGCCATGGTTGGAATAGCTGTGGGTCAGTGGTCCGGCATATGACATCATCTGATCAATTTACACACACGTTTAATGAGTGGGCATGTTGGATTTTGTCTAGTCTAAATGTGGCAGTTATTCTTTCCTTTTGGAAATTTGACATGTTTTACACTAATACGCTAAAATGAGAGAGTTTATATAACGGCATAATTACCACATATCATAGATGAATGGATTATCTAAATGGTTATGTTGTATCTGAGTAGTTTACCAAGGCTAAAATTGATTGGTGAAACTATTGCGGCATCGAATGATTAAATCAATAATACCATAATTTAGAAACAGAAATACTCTGGGTTCATTAGTTTGAGATTAAATTAGGAGATTATTATTTGTTCTGAAAGACCGAATCTCTTATGATTGCTCATTACTGTGAGATTAAGCCTTTTTCAGCACATTTGACATGGCTGATTAATTCCTTCTCCTCAGAAATCTGGCAAAAGACTGTGTTTAATTTCCTGGCCTCCTTAAAGGTCTCAAACCAGCCAATTTATGCTCTCACAGGAAAATATTTTTTGTATTTTTTTGCTTACTGCTTGTAAGACAACCATGTAAAAATACCTTTTTTTAATATTAACAAATGTTAATGACGGAAACAGATTGAGAAGTGAACTTTGTATTTATCTTTGCAGTAAATAAAAGGTTTAGTGAGAAATGGCTACATATTTTTCTTAATTGGCTTCACATTAGTTTCTTTGTGTTTGTCTTTTACAAGCAACGAACAATTTGTAAGCGCATTCTCGTCGTTGATACAAAAGGCCTGTGGCATCTTCTGGTAGTGTGTTTGGTGACATCACACCTATTGACATTTTCTCCTCTCAGGGGGTCTTCCTGGAATGTCATTTCTTGGAAATATGTCAACCGTTTTAATAACGTGTCCACTTAGTAGATGTTTCCATCCAAACAGACACAACGGGAGGACTTAAGTCTTTTAACCTTCAGATTAGCGCTCACGTGCTCTGAGCTGTGTGTATCACATGTTATGCCCGGAACCTTGTTTGGAAGTAGAATCTTACCAAAGTTCTTTTTGCTCACAGCAGAACTACTCCAGTCTTCACGCCGTCTGATGGTTCCTGACCAAACACTGAGAAGTTAAACCCTGGCTGGATTTCATACGCAGGTCTTCAAAGCACAAACTCTTCCCTTTGACCATGTCTGAGGTCAAAGAATCAGAGTCGGGAGCGTTGCCCATTGCTTCATCCTCCATCTTCAGCCAAACCACAAACCCAAATACAGAGAGCCAACAAGTCTCACAACGGCTGTCTGAAGTCCTCGTTTCTGTCCCATTTCACGTGGGTGAGAATGTGGTTCCTGTGTCTTGTCTTTCTGGTCCTGCTGCTAGGGCTGTCCAGCCTGCTAACAGGCCACTTGTGGTGGTCAACCACTCTGGTTGGGAGTGCCATCGTTATGGACTGTGGTATTGAGGCTGACGCATCTGGTGGGTGTAGTTAGACCCGCTGGCAAGAGGAACCAAAGGAATGAATCAGACAGGGAAGATCCCTTCCTTTCCTTTTCACCCTGAAGTCAAACAGTTCAGGTTGCTTGACATTACAAGAAACAGTTTATATAATGTTACTCATCCACTCGAATGATAGAAAAACACCAACAGTTACAAGCGTGTCTTGTGTTAGTTTTGATTCTGTGTCTTATCAGAAACTAGCGAAGGGATGGATGTGTAGCCAGTGCAGGAATTGATGCACAGAGAATGTGTTTCTGGTTAAGGAAAGGGTGTGTACAGGATGTGCAGCTGGTGCAGGGATGGATGTGTAAAGGATGTGTAGCTGGTGCAGGGATGGGTGTGTAGAGGATGTGTAGCTGGTGCAGGGAAGGGTGTGTAAAGGATGTGTAGCTGGTGAAGGGAAGGGTGTGTGTAGCTTTGTGGCTCTTTGTGATGGAGTACTTCTCAGGCAGCCCCGACTTCATAGAAGAGGTTCGACATGTCGAAGGCACCAAGCGTGGCTTCCTGTTTGGCTCTCCAGACGGAACACAGACCACTGAAGTCATCTTTCCATTTTCATCCTTTCGCATTTCTGAGATGTTGTGCTCCAGGTTTTTCACTCCTGTACCGCCTGTCTCTCTTTGTCTGTCACCATGTTGTCTCCCTCCATGTGCGTCTGTTTTCCTTCGCTGTTGGCACATGGCTCTCGACCAATTAGCATGCCAGATCATTCCGCCAGGACCAATCAGCAGGCTCGCTTGGCCAGAGCCAATAACCAAGGTTTGTGGTTTGGCACCAGAATAGTGTTTCTGCCTCAGAACTCTAGAATCCTGAAGAAGAGCTGATCCCGGCCCCAACTCCTTTTTTATAAGGCAGGAACAGTTATTCATCTCATTATTGTCATTCAGTGACAGTTATGGAGGTAAAGTATGATGGGCACACTGGAAACTCAAGGTCATGGAAACTAAGGGCTTGCCTACTTGTATCTTTCTGCAAGTCAGTAGTTTTTACTCATCATGGATGCTGTTTTTGTTATGTTAAAAAACGGATTTACACAACACAGCTGTGCGCAGACTTCCAACGATTACCATCACCAACCAAGTCAACCGAGCCCCATAAGGAAAAGCACACAAATGCATTCGCGGTCTGATTTGAGGCCATGAGATCCTAGATGAATCCATTTCCCTGAAGAATGTTAAGCAGGAGCAGACGAAAGGGCTAGCTGTCCTTTTGACACGCTGAGACCTCGGACACAGATGATGAATGGAGCTGTCACAGCCTCCTAACAGATCCAGGACCGTCCAGTGTCCAGACTCCAGAGTCCAGGTAGACGCTTGTCCTGAAGGAAATCATCAAACTCCGGAGGTCGTGTTAGCGAAGGTGTTAGACGGGTCAGCGAAGGTGTTAGACTGGTCAGCGAAGGTGTTAGACGGGTCAGCGAAGGTGTTAGACGGGTCAGCGAAGGTGTTAGACGGGTCAGCGAAGGTGTTTGACGGGTCAGCGAAGGTGTTTGACGGGTCAGTGAAGGTGTTAGACGGGTCAGCGAAGTTGTTGGAGCTCTTTATAATGATGAATGATGCTGTTGGAAATGTCATAAGTCTAGAACACAGAGGTGACATGAAGTGGTCCGTTTGTGCCTGGAACCTAGTAACAAGGGAATTTATTGATTATGTTATTTTACCAGTGATGATCTCATTTGGTGTTTGATGGAAGCCAGACACCCTTCAAAATTTGTTTCCATTTTTGTCCATTTTAATCTTATTATTTGCTTTGTGTTGTTTTTCAACAAACGTACAGCCTCTATTTGACTGCAATTTTTTTTTTTTAATCTGTCTTTTGGATTTCTTTGAAAACCAACGTAAATCAATGTTTTTTTTCTCTCTGGCCAAATGAACAGCAGCTGGATTCTCATGCACAACTGCGGAACCAAGTCCGGTGCTGACTGTGTCTCTTTCACAGTGCTCATTGTCAACACACTCTGTGGAATCTCCCCAGACACATCCAACCTTTCACATTTTCACCTCAAAACCTAAAACTAAACTACTACCAGGACAATTTCCTGCTGAATTTACAAATGGGCAGAATATACACTAATATTGTTTAACCTTTGTGTTCTCTTCAAGGGGTCAGACTGACCCGAAACTATGTGAAATGCACGCACACGCACACCCACAATGAGATGTTTAGATTGTATGTGCTTGATTCCCTTCCAGAAATTTTTTTAATCAACATGTGCCCTGCTGTTGTCTTCTATATCATTCCAAGCAGGAAGCAAACCACTGTCACAGCCTTAAACCAGATGAGAAAGTGCAGACAGTTTCTTCATCAGAAGTAATCATTACAAGTCTGGATGTTGATAGGCCCAGCTCCGTAATGTAATTCCTCCAAGGAGTCCCTTCGTTCCAAAATGAGAAACATTCCTGGCCACATGGGGTGTGAGCAGAGTTCTGAAAGTTACAAAGCTGCTCGCTGGCTATGAAACATCCACAGCCTCAGACTACACACACCCTGTTGTCGCCAGAACCCAAGAGAGGAGCTTATACGACCATGTCTTTATGATTAGTCTTCGACCCCCTTACTTAGAAAACACCAATTACAGCATGTTTGGATATTTGACTTGGCCCTGTTTGGTTTTGAAGCTTAAAGTTTTGCTTGGAGAGATTTCATCAAACTCCTTACCCACGTTTGGTAGATCAACGACTTCTAACAAAGACGACACATTAGTTTGATTCTTAAGTTAGCTCGTTAAGTTCTCAACAATCACACATATAACAGCTGTCTTCCAGTTTGTGGAAATGCTTCACACTTTAGAGGGCAGAAGTATTGTCGGATCTCACATCAAATCTAAAATGTGAAAGTGAAAACTGCCTTCAACACAACATTCAGCAGCAACCCCTTCTGTTTATGTCCAAGCCTATTTTCAAGCGTAACTCTGCCCTCTCTGCCAAGAGATCTCAGATTGGAATCATTTTTTAGAGGGGAATCCATCACTAAGCGATTGCTTGAAGCCAAACGCTTTGTGCAGGGTCTCTGCAGAAACAATCAGATCCGCGAGGTCTGAAAGATTCACCCGGCCTTCGTCTGTTTCAACAATCAGATGTTGGACATGTCAGAGAGTTGGACGTCCACCATAGAAAGTCCCCTGTGCGAGATCGAGATCCAGCGTTGATTAAGCGATGTCTTTTGGATGCTGTATTCGCTTGGAATTCTTTCGATTGCTTTTGTTTGAAACTCCAAGGAAACTCACTAGGAGAACAGATGGTTGGCAGGTGTCTGGTCTCTTCCTTTCTCTGGAAGATGGTGACTGGAAGATGGTTCTCGCTGTTCGAGCGCTTGCGCCTGCGTCGCTGCTCAGCGTACAGGCACAAGCTGTGTATACGTGTCGGGTCTTGCTCGCTCTGCTTCTGTTGGGTCGGAGGGCTCTCGTGCTGAAGTTTCCCCTTGCGTGTCAGATGGTTGGGATTAAAAAATGAACGTTACCGGCCCTCTGGTTATCTGTTGAATTAAGCCATCCGGCTATTTGTGAGGTTCTGTGCTCAGGTGGTTGATAGTGTAAGAGGTTTGGGTCCAGAGGTGTTTGAAATCAGGTGCTCGTTTTCGTTTCTCAGACACGTTCGATTGAATGATTTGAACATCAGTAAAGGGATAAACACTGCATTTAAAAGCTGTGGAGAGCCGTTGGCTAGCTGGGCCTGAAACTATTCAGGAAATGTCTTTCTGGAGAAAGTCATGCATAAAATAAATGGTTACAGATTGCATTTCATGGCCCTTTTTATGCATTTGCACCGAAGAGGCTAAGGAAAGTAGGAAATAAAACAAGTGGCTGATGTTTTCACCAGGTAAGTCACCACGGAGTTGAGATTCAGCAGTAGCAGCAGCTGAAGAGCAGCGTGTCGTTTAGTTCTTACTTCACAACGCGGTTCATCTCAAATGGAAACGCTGTAAAAAGCAGGTGTTTCGAATGCAATAAGGTTCTCCATAATGACTGGGGTCAAGCTCATTCTCTGACAGGGAGGGGGAAAGCACTGGCTAAGGAATGCCTAAGAAAGAATCTCCTCTCAAGTCGGTAGTGATGCCTTCCCACAGTAGAACCTCAATCTTAAACACGTATGATAGTTTGAAGAAGGTGTCTGAATGAAGTTCCCCTTGTAGGCATGTTATTGAAAAGACAAGGCCTTCTTAAACCATAACAGGATTCCTGTTTTGAGTTGGGTAACCGAGTTGATAGATAACAGGCCATAGAGAAAGAGAGAAGTTGAGAAAGAAAGAGAGAGGGATAGAGATAGGCAGAGGGAGGACAAGAGAGAAAGGAAGAAAAGTAGAGAGAGAGAGGGAGAGAGACAGAGAGAGAGGATGAAAAAACACAGAGAGAGAGAGAAAGAAACAAAGAGAGAGAGAGAGACAGAGAGAGAGAGAGAGAGAGAGAGAGAGAGAGAAAGGAGGTAAGCTGAGTAGATTTCCATTCACTGGATCCTCTGCAGGTACTCAAGAGTTCAAGGCAACATATCCTTTGAAACGAGCTTCATTTAAATGCAGCCGCGACTCACAGGTTGTTTCTCAATCCTTGGATCTGCGCAACCCTGATCACCTTCTCTTTTTCAACGCTTCATAGCTGTCATAGCTGGTTTTGCAGCTGGGCAGTTTGGGAAATCAGACCTTTTTCCAGTTAGCCTCCAATAGTGCGGTTTCCTGTAGTTTGTTAAAGTATCACGAGAAAACGACTTTTCCGGGAAAAGCGATGCACATATCCCTTGCTATTTACTCACGTCATGTAGAGATTTTAGTATTTTTAATACTAGGTGAAAAATTAACGAAGCACTTCTACTGCTTTTGTAAGCTGTGTTTATGACGTTTCTATTTTTCAGTGTAAATTCCTTCCGTAACATGCCAGTTTGTCAAGATGTCTGGCACCTCAAGGTGACGCAAGCTCTGACCTTGTACGTCCTGCTTGCCCAACAAGTTTCAAGTTTCCAGTAAATAATTCCGTGGCAGCTTGTGTTCTTCTCGCAGAACACGCCCTCGTTTGCTGATCACTCTGGACACGATGTCCTAAATGGTCCTATTAGCCGCTTTACTGTGGTCATCAGTCTGTGCAATCACATTCTCACCAAGCACACCCAGCATGGGAGAGGGAGCTTATCCGAGACAGCGTGTTGAAGGGGAAGGAGAGGAAAACTTCGTGTCTGATTTAAAGGCCCTCCAGAGATGATTTTGGAAACAAGAATCCAGACCAAAAAAACTAAACATTCTTTCCTTATTCGTAAAAAAAACACACACACAAAAAAAGAAATATATATATATATATATATATACATATAATTTTTTCACTTTTTTCCCCCTATTGTCATGTTTCTCTCAGGGGACTTCTAGACAGATGAGTTGTGGTCCAGAGGAAATTCCCTAATCCTATCTGGGCAGGGATTCCCTGTTTGTGAACGATAGACTTGGAGGGCTGAGCGGAGAGATGGAGGGAGAAGCGGAGAGATGGAGGGAGAAGCGTAAACGGAGAAAGGGTGTCAGGGTCCAGGGAGGGATGCAAGAGGGGAGATGTCAGGAGATTGATGTTCTCTACCATGGCGTTGACTGACTCGCACATGGAGACGCCACTCCGTGGAGATCAGAGTCGTGATGGTTTTCACAGCCTCTTCTGGTTTGATGCTTTGTTGATGTAATGGCCCATCCTGCCCTCATCCAGGCTCTGTGGGGCTTCCGTGTTGACATGACATCATACTGCAGCTCTAGTAGAAAGCTAAACAGAGGTGAGCCCCACAGTTGTTGCTCTTCAAACAGGCAGTTAAAGAAGACATTGCAACCTTAACGCTTTGCCTCTAGCTCAGTTCACCCATCCCAACGATCGAGTCATCTCTCCTGAAGCATTAATAAGCAATCGTCTTCAAAGCAGCACCTGACCTGAACTTTCCGTGTCAACCCAGACAAAACCGAGAACAACAACACCATCCGTGACAAAACAGTCCAGCAGGCACTCTCGCTGTTTAAACTCCCAGAGTCCCGAGGGTTGTTCCGGAGACATCGTCCCCCTCCCCTCTCCCTCCCCCCTCTCCCTCCCCCCTTCCCCCCTCTCTCTCCCTCCCCCCTTCTCCCTCCACTGGTTCACACTGGGACTCATCAACCAACATTTTCCAGGAAGCAGAGAAACAGGAGTGACACTGAGGAGAGAGGGTCCCTGGTGTTCAGACCCGCCCCTACAGACTGAATGCTTCCATCTGGCTGTGGACTACAACTCCCAGAAGTCTGTCATGCCCTGCGGCCCTGTCCCCTGACTGGCCGTGTCAATACCCAAGAAAACAAGTTTCTGTCACGTTCTGTGACAAACACAAGGACGCCCTGATCCCTGAATGTTTAAATGCATGCATGGTCTAAAGGTGGTAGCTCCTGTCATCGCCCAGTGATGTCATCCACCCATCTATAAGCGATCCACAGTGTCGTGCGGTTCTGGGCTTCGCTGTGCACACTTCCACTCTCCAAACTCCAAATTTAGCTTGTGATCATTAGTCTGCTGCGTTCATCTGCTGGCCAGGCACCATGGTTTTGCCCCCTTTTTCCTACCATGGAGAACAGGCCAGCCGTGAAGCCCATCATGTGAAGCTGTTAGTATCTACAGAGACTGGCCTGTTGTTGAAACAGCTGTCCTGGGTTTGTGAGTGCCCTGTGTGGGTGGCCAGTGTGGTGTGACTCTGCCACTTATAGCTATGTCAAAAGGGTACGTTGTGTAGCCGGACCGTGTGGTTGTGCCCCTTGTTGCTCTCGGTTGCGCTTGCAAACAGGCTTTCTGTTTAGTTCCCTCTTTATGGTCAGTCTGCTTTTGCTAGCATCAAGCTTGGCCTCAACGGATCGAACCGCACTTCTTCTTTCTTTGGGAGTAATGTAAGATTGCAGGACCCTCACCCGTTCATTCTATTTCCGTGGTTACTAGGATCTTCTAGAACCATCCTCGTGAGCTGTGTCAGCATTTTGATGGCTATAATGTAGTTTACGATGTTCCAAAGATTTGAAATTGTCAATGCTTTCCCACTAGTGATTTAAGTACTGAATTGGTTGTGTGTGGAAGAAAGACACTTTCCTTGCAAAACAAGAAGAATCACAATTCTACAATCCATTCTAGAGAGACAGACACACAGAGAGAGAAAGAGACATACTGACAGAAACAGAGAGAGAGACAGAGAGAGACTGACAGAATTAGAGAGAGACAGAGACAGACTGACAGAAACAAAGAGACAGAGAGACAGAGGTAGACTGACGAAAACACAGAGAGACAGAGAGAGAGAGACTGACAGAATTGAAGAGAGACAGAGGCAGAGACAGACTGGCAGAAACAGAGAGAGAGAGAGAGAGAGACAGAGAGACAGAGAGACAGACTGACAAACAGAGAGAAAGAGACAAGACTGACAGAAACAGAAAGAGAGAGGTGGTCAGATCCCTGGGTTGTTCATGTATCAGAGACTTAAGTTCCACTTTGAAGTGACATTTGTTTTCTCCTCCAGACCATTACCTTCTCTAGCAAAACATATGAAGACATCCAGAGGCAGAAAAGCCCTTCCTCCCTCCCCCTCAGCCCCTTCCTCCCTGTCTCAACACCACCACCTCAATGGATTCGAAGAATGTAAGTGTTGAGTTTGGCTTTTGGGTTCCTGTCGCTTTCCCACTCTCTCTCTCTCCTTCACTTTCTGTCTCACTCACTCTCTCACTCTCCTTCACTTTCTGTCTCACTCTCTCACTGTGTTTCACTCGGTCACTCACTCTTTCTCTCTCACTCTCTTTCACTTTGTCTCACTCACTCTCTTACTCTCTCACTCTCCTTCACTTTCTTTCTCTCTCACTCACTCACTCTCTCTCCTTCACTTTCTGTCTCACTCACTCTCTCACTCTCCTTCACTTTCTGTCTCACTCACTCTCTCTCTCTCTCTCCTTCACTTTCTGTCTCACTCACTCTCTCTCTCCCTCTTTCACTTTTTCACTCGGTCACTCACTCTCTTTCTCTCTCACTCTCCTTCACTTTCTGTGTCACCCACTCTCTCACTCACTCAATTACTCTCTCTCTCACTCTCCTTCACTTTCTCTCTTACTCTCTCTCCTTCACTTTATGTCTCACTCACTCACTATCTCTCCTTCACTTTCTGTCTCACTCTCTCTCTCTCACTCTCCTTTACTTTCTGTCTCCATCTGGAAAAGTGTGGTAATCCATGGATCACTGTTGGTGTTCCTAATTGGACCTGCAGCCGGCTCTGACATGGAGTGGAAGTCCAGCAGGCAGCGTAAGCTGGGTCTGATGGTGACAAAGCTTTCTGAACTCATCTCTTAAAACCCCCTGAGAAACAACAGGATTTCCCGTCCATCTGAGGTGAGGCAATCTGAGCTCTCTCTCTTTCTCTCTCTCTCTCTTTTTCTCTCTCTCTCTCTCTCCCTCTCACTCTCTCCCTCTCACTCTCTCTTTCCTAAGTAAGGAATTCCATAAGCTTGCATAAACACAAAAAAACCACAATAATATACAAAATGTTTGTTTTATTGAAAATAGATACAAGAATAGACGTACATATCAAAACAACAATTCATTTGCATGTTAAAGATTCGCTTAAGACACTTTATCCGCAAGCATTTATGAGACAGAAGATTATTTCTGTACAAAACGGTGTCACACAAGTAATTGCCCTCTGATTCTAATGAATCATCACGGATTCGCAACAATGTACAACCAAATATTCGGATGGACTAACAGATGCATGCAACTTTCCGTCCATGCATCTATGTTAACAGTTCACCCACATATCTGTAATGCTACCAGAGGGAACTAAATTCCACAAATGGCCACTTTAAGGAAATGTTTTTGCAAAAGTAGTTGAAAAAATACTTTTTCTCCATATACATATAAATACATTTATATTGTGCAAATTGCAAGTGTTGACCCCTCCAGCCTCTACCCACCCCATATATCAGGGCCAATGATGGAGGCGTATTTAACTGGTACAAGATGTTCTGTGTTTTTGCAGGAGATTGAGTGTGAGCACGTGTGTGTGTGTGTATGTGTGTGTGTATGTGTGTGAGAGAGAGAGTGTGTTTATGTCAGAGTGTGAGTGGGTGTGTGTGAGAGTGTGAGCACGTGTGTGTGTGTGTGTGTGAGTGTGTGAGAGAGCGTGTTTATGTGAGTGTGAACGTGTGTGTGTGAAAGTGTGAATGTGTGTGAGAGTGTAAGCATGTGTGAGAGTGTGTGTGTCTGTCTCTGAATGTTTTTGCTGCCATTACACCAGAACGCCGATGAGTTTGACGATTCTGCAAGGTAAACTGAAGTTATGTAAACATGATTGATCAAATGTTTTCTCTGTCCCGGTGTTTGAGTCATGGAGGATACGTCCGAGCTAAAAAAGCTTGTGATGATAACTTGAACTCTCTCCCTGTGATTTAAAACCATTCTTTCTTAAACAGTCACTGTTGATAAAAAATGTGTAAGCTGGTACACTTTACAGCAGAAGCATTGCATTGCATACCAATCCCTGTCACACCGGTGGGCTAAGAAGAGGAATATATGGCATCGGAAACTTTGATAAATAATATCATACAAGTTATCAAAATAATTTTAGGGAGCCAGCTTCCCGTTATCTGAAAAAAAAAATCTAGTGTTCGTTTGTTACCACACGCTGTGAACAGTACCAACGACCTCTGTGATTCCTCCGTCTGTCCATATCGGTTTTATCTCATTTGCCCATGATTGATAAATAAGTGAAACGAGTCACGTTTGCAGTTAAAGGTTACAAATGCACTCAAATCAAACTTCCTGACATGGTAGATTCGGTACAATTCTCTTAACAAGTCTGGGTTCCGCGCGGTTCAAAGAGATGAATATCACCCAGCGGCTGGAGAAGACCCCCTCTCCCTGTCACCCTTCCAGCCGGTGAGATGAACATCTTCTCCCAGGGCTGCAGAGGTTCTTACCACTTGCCAGGGATGGGCGTCCCGCATTCGTACCATGACACGTAGTTGATGTGGGAGTTCCCTCCTATCTGACCAAAGTGAACAGGTTCTTGTCTCATAGCTCTGTAGTAACCTGAAGAAACAGAACACCAAACAATCTGCTTTATAAAAAAGCTTACTTAGTTTGGGGGGGGGGGGCGGGGGTTGGTCGGTGCTGGATACGCGGTTTTTTAACAAACATATTTCTGAGAGGATAATGAATCTGTTAAAGACAAACCTTCTCTGGCTGATAGCTGGTCAGCCCTCAGTTGTGTTCCTGTTCTACCGTCCAGGAAAGAATCCACAAACTGGCAGTGATCTTCTCCATGACCAGTCTGATCTCCAATGTTGTAAAACTTCCCTACAAGATAACCAGCGTATGGGGAAGTAATGTGGCGCGGTGGCTTGTTTGATTTAACGATCTTAATCAAAGCTGATTCATTTGAATGTTCATGGTTGTTGTTTTCTATAGCACGTGAACTCACCGTTGAGGGAATCACTTAGGTAGATCTTATATCTCAGAGAGTTGCAGATCTGAACGCCGACAAACTTCCGGTACCAGGTTCTCTTGACGTACTGCTTCCCGTTGCAGTCAGAGTAAGAGTCCGTCTTGAAGGGGAACTGGGTCCAGATCGCGTCTTTTCCTGTAGCGAAAAAAGGTATGTAAACCATGGCAAAGAGGATAATGGTTAGAGTTTAGGGAAAAGTTAATTGTGTGCAGAAAAGCTTAATGTGTACAATCCCATCTAATCTATTTGACAGATTCGAACGGATAAAGTAAAAAACCAGCTCCTTGTTTTTTTGTTCATTGTTAACTCATCTCTTCCACAAAGAACATCCTTTAACTAAAGAATCCTGTTTTCCAGTGTACCCAGGCCTCTTAATACCTTCTTATGAGTTTTTTAAAGCCCGGTTAAACGAAAATAAGAGACTGCCCTCATTTGCTGTGTAAATGTTTGGTCTGGCTGGGCTTAGGTCTGGAGGAAGTGTGCTGGACTGGACAGTCACGAGGCATGGGCTTCATCTGGACTGGGAGCATGCCAGTGGCCCTCATTAAACTGGCCGCTGCTGGTGGACATGGTGAAACCTGTCATCTGTGTGAGAGGATTGAGAGCAGACTCACCTGAAACATTCTCGCTCACCCGAGGGTCCGCTGTAGAGAGAGAGAGAGAGAGAGGAGGGGGAGAGAGGGGAGGAGGGGGGAGAGAGAGTATGTGAGTGTGAGAGAGAGAGTGAGAGAGAGAGAGAGAGAGAGAGAGTGAGTGAATGAGAGAGTGTGAGTGAGTGTGAGAGAGAGAATAAGTGAGTGAATGAGAGAGAGAGAGAGGAAGGGGGAGAGAGGGGAAGACAGATTTAGAGTTGGAGTTATGGTTCAGTTTCCAGTCAGTGTTCATTTGACAGAACAGAGAATGTTAAAAAAGACAGACAGTAAGTGACAGAGAGAAAACGAAGGTACACTGAACCAAATCCAAAACTCCAGAGTATATCAGTCCAAACTATTCTACCTGGATATAAAAATAGCTTCAAAACAATCAGCAGATAATTCTCTCCCACAGAGGAAACAGACATGCCTGCAGACATCAATCTTTTTCAACCGGCCAAAATAAAAGTCATGATTCACGTTCTGTCATTACTATCATGTCCTGAGACTAAGAGGGCTATGTCTACGGGGCCAAACAAGCCTCAAATTCCCCACAGAGCGACCGAGACTGCAGGAGCCTCCAGCAAGACAATTCATCTGCTGACAAACTCCTCGTTCTTCACGCGTGGCAGCTTCAGCAGACCTGCACGACCTAGCGGAGAAGTCTTCCCAAGGAACGTAAAAAAAGCGACCAAACTCCCGATTCTGCATTTATTTATGATATGCTGTTCGGGGGAATCTGGTCCTGTTACCCTCAGGGGCGGAGTTATGCTGGCACACCATCTATCCTCTCCGCCCTTCTCAGGTCTTAGTAGGTTTACATGGAGCTGGGAGCCAAGGTTAGGAAAATGAGGGGCCATGCTGAAATCATTACTTTAATAAGAGGCCATTTGTTGCACAGCCCTAAGTAAGGTAAGTGGGGATCGTAGACATGACTAGGGCTGGCAGACTGCGCGCGTGTGTGTGTGTGTGTGTGTGAGTGTGTGTGTGTGTAGCATGAGTGAACAAGAATGCGCCCCATGTTTGCTTTCCATTACAGTTCATCCTACAGAACATTACATGGATGCAGCAAGAGTTTGGTTTTTTTCCAACACACAGTTCAGCGGTGTGTGTACCATGGGGGATGTGTACCATGGGGGAGTTGTACCATGGGAGATGTGTACCATGGGGGATGTGTACCATGGGGGATGTGTACCATGGGAGATGTGTACCATGGCAGATGTGTACCATGGGAGATGTGTACCATGAGGAGGGCTGTGTACTATGGGAGATGTGGACCATGGGGGGATGTGTACCATGGGAGATGTGTACCATGGGGAGGGCTGTGTACTATGGGAGATGTGGACCATGGGGGGATGTGGACCATGGGAGATGTGTACCATGGGGGGCTGTGGACCATAGGAGATGTGTACCATGGGGGGGCTGTGGACCATAGGAGATATGTACCATGGGAGATGTGTACCATGGGAGATGTGTACCATAGGGGGGCTGTGTACCATGGGAGATGTGTACCATGGGGTGTGTGGACCATGGGGGGGATGTGCACCATGGGATATGTGTACCATGGGAGATGTGTACCATGGGGGGATGTGCACCATGGGGGATGTGTACCATGGGGGATATGCATTATGGAGGGAGCTGTGGACCAGGGGGTGGCTCTGATTATTACTGTACCTGATTCTGTGCTGAAGGACACTGGTTCACTTGGGGGTCCTGTGCCAAGCTCATTCTTAGGCTTCACCTTGAATTCGTAGCTGCGGGAAGAGAAGAGGAAGTTTAGTCTCAGAGGATTCAGAACCACAACCTTCTCCCCAGACTTCCTCTTTGTTCCATTTGAAAGTTATTCTTTTATTTTTTGCGAATTATAATTTTTCCCTTTTAATATCGCAGTATTAAACTGGACACAAGTATCTGATGGAAATATGGGAAATTATTTAGCAGGTTTGTTCCATCTCTGAGGAAAGAATACAGGCTCATATTCCAAATGCTTCGCCATAACACCGATCTTTTTCTTCTCCAGATGTAGCAGGCAAAGAACTTAAGCACCTAATGGCCCCACTAATGGTTCCTCCATATGAAAAATTCAGGCAGCAGTTCTCCACTTCAGGCAGGAAGACCTGGTTTATATAGTCTATCACTTTCTTTAGTGTCATATACTCTCTTGTTCAGGCTCATGAAAACCTAGCTAGCGTGGTGGCCGCCTGCTATGGACATCCTTCTCTCCACAAGACCACAGTTAAAACAGTACTTACTTTCTTGCAACTATTTGAGCTGTGCTAGAATCGGTCTGCCTGTCAGTAAAATGGGTTTCCTTTCCATATCATCGGTTTCAATGCACCCGAAAAAGCTACGGTACATCAATAATAGCAAAAGAAAACATACAAGGCTTTGACTAATGTCATCGACATTTCCCACCTTGACCCCCCGAGACGTGAGCTGAACGTGCATGGCTGAACTAATGTCACTAATAAATTGTAGGGATCTCAGACCCTAGGACACTGTAACTTCTTCTGGTTGGGGTGAGATGTTGTTCAGTCAGAGGAACACACTGGTCTACTGTTCGGTTCCTTCACCAGCTCTCTTAAACACTGGTTGGTGTGTCATGTATTTGTCCTACACACCTGCTCTCTGGTTTGAGGTTCTCCACCGCCGTGTGAGTCTGGTTTGTGGTCAGGATGGACACCTGTTCACCATCTGGGCCCTTGGTCGTGGAGATGACTTCATACTCTGCAGGTCAAACAAGAAGTCAGAAGTCAACAAGAGTTCAGGGAGACGTTCGACTTCAGAGTAACAGCCTCCCCCTGATCAAACTGTTCAATCGCATCAGGACTCAAGACTGACTCAAGTGAAGTGTTTTAGTTCAATCCTGCGCCAACTAATCTGTAGAAATCTCAACCCAGGTCATTCGCAAACCCAAACACACAACATCAACGTGTTTCTTGGAGAAGATCTCAAGATGTTCAAGGGCACAGAAAAACGTCAACAAGACAACATTGTTCCAGACACCACGTTTTGACTTCACCTGTGGTGTCGTTGTCCGTCTTTTCCCAGTCCAGGATGATGAAGGAAGGGCAGCCCTCCACTGTCACCACAGTGAGGTTGGACGGAGGAGACCTGGGTGGAGCCGTCACGTTTTGCTCCACACCCTCCTCCTCAGGGAAGTAGTTAAGGGAGGTTGTGATGGAGCAGGGCTCCTCCGGCTTCTTATCCGTCTTGTAGACAACGTGAGGAGCTTGAGGTGGAGAGAGGAAACGTCACTTCTGCACTTGAAATGATCTCGCTAAAGCAGGGGTCTCCAACCCTGGTCCTTGAGAGTCGCTGTCCTGAAGGTTTTAGATGTTTCTCTGCTCCAGCACACCAGATTATAATGGATGAGCCATTACCAAGCTCTGTGGAAGCGTCATAATGACCCTTCATTAGAATCAGGTGTGCTGGAGCAGGGAAACATCTAAAACCTTTAGGACAGCGGCCCTCGAGGACCAGGATTGGAGACCCCTGCGCTAAAGGAAAGACTGTGTGTGACGATGAGTTTGGATTCTTACCCACAAAGCGCTTTTTGCCCATGGCGTCGACGTCAGAAGCTGGCAAGGCACTGAACAAAGATGAGTTCTCCCAGTGTTCAAACCGACTGCCTGTGAAAGAGGAACCAAATAATAAACGAGTGTTTGGTGTGCTTTGACCACAGCCGGTCTTAGTTCTGTAAGACTTCTGTATTTTCGTCTCAAGCCAAAGCTTTTAAGATTGCGTAGGACAAAACTACTCTGGTTGCATTCCTACCATTAACAGCTGGCGCTATTGTCGTGGTGCGTTTGCGTTCTTGCTTGGCAGGCTTGGCCGTCACCGATGGAAAGTTGGGTTTGAGGACGGAGGCCATGTCGGTTTGCTTTAGCCTGTTCACTTTGTCTGCAGAGATGGAGGTTGGCAACAACACTCAGTTACACTCAGAACCTTGATTTTTCTCTCAGTTTAAAAAGTCTGCCTTTTGCATCAGCATCCTTCATAGGGAGTTAGAGCAATACGAAGGGTGCGTTTGTTGATCGGATTCAGCAATCCCTTGATGAAACTCATGCGAAAGGAGGACGGACATCTCGGTGGTTATTGTTGACATTGCTGGTACAGAAACTGAGATGAACAAATAAACAGGAGTGTGTCCTTAATTTCCCCTGTTCTTACCAATGTCACCTGGTTTGCCAACCAGATTGGTCTTCTTGTTGACTGGTATTGAGGGGCGAGCAGAAGACCCTGAAACACAGTGATAAAACCAAAACTTAGTGACCAATGACAAAGCTGCATATGTTCTCCTCCATTTAAAACCTTCATAAACACAGTGACCTCTAGACCTGACAGGGAAGGCCAGGTGTCTGAAAGGTTACTTGAGATGAATCAGTTTACAGTATATCTGAGGAGAGTGTTTTTGTCTTGATGAAGTCATTCAGAATGAAAAACAGTGGAAGATTCTTTTACGGCTTGCATTGGAATGCCACATGGTATTGGGTTTAGAGCACAAAAGAAAAAAAATTGCCCTGAGAGTATTTTTACAAAAGGACCATGAAAACAAACGCATTACACACAACAGTGAAAATCCACCGTGCATCAGTTCCCCAAGGCTCAATGAACCTCACTACGTGGACAATTGCATGTAATTCCACGAGGTTACACGCTTTTTTTTAAAATTTCGCAAAGAAAAGAAGTGAAAACCTGGTGCCAATTATCTGTTAGGTTCAAAGAGGTCCCGTTCTATTTAATCAAGCGGTTGTTTGAGCTCCAACAGAACATGTAATAAACCCAAAACATGAAAGCCACCGTAGATCTGAAAAACAGTTGAGGTCTTGTAACGTGAAACAATACAAGGGCATGGCTTTAAAAAAATAAAGAAATGGGGGTAGACATCCATGTTTGAATCGATTCCAGTTTGCACTCAGTACAGTTTGGTTGGATATCTCCGTTACCATTTTAAAAAGAAACTGAAGTAAGAATGTAGCTTCTCTCATTTAAGACAGCAACATTATATTCACTAGGATTTCGTTTCAAGACATTGTCGAATCCAAATCCTTTCAGAACACAAAATACATCGGACATTCCTGCAAAATAAAGGATAAACTGCACACATAATGCCCTAAAGCAACATGTGATGACAACAAATAATTAAAACCCATTCAATGTGTAAGCCCAATGCATACAAACACAATTTTGTTACCAAAAGCAAACACAGGATTCCATAGCTAATGGACGTGCTGATGTGAACCATGCTCTCCTGATTGCAGGAGGGTTGTGTAAACATTGGCACCTTTGCAGCAACGCACAACCGTCTAAAGCTTATTGTTCTTTCAAAGCCAATACTTGCAATCAGGCAAGAAGCAAAAAGCCTTAAGCATGTGGACTGTACCCAGGAAAATAGACTAAAATAGCATTTAAGACTCCAATAGAGTTGTCAAGTTCATTACAAAGGGTGGTGCTATTAAAAGACGTCTGTTCTACACATCTTTGTGGCAAGAAATAGTGCAAAGCTTAGTGAAGAAACGCATTAAAGAATTGAAATAAAAAAGATTCGATAATAAAAGCTTCAGTTTAGAAAACGGCAAACTTTCCATGTGGAAAGTTTTTTTTTCTTCCCAAAAGCTTATTTCAAAATATATTTTGTTCAAAAAGAGATAAGATTTACATTTAACTTGAGCAAATCATGCAAACTGGGCAGTATGCAACTGCAGTGCCAATCAGTGCATGAAATGAGAATAAGTTTAAGTGCAAATAGACTGGATTCATGCTTTTACCAAACAACTGGTCCTCAATGGATGGCCTTGACTGGCTCACTTGAGGTTTACTGTCTTCCAATAGTGAGTTGTTTGCTGCAGAGAAAGCACTGCCATTAAAATCCAGTCCATTTTCATCTTGTTGAACAAGAAACACCAAAACATAAGAGTTCTGTCTGATCTAATCAGGAACATCCTTTCTAGGTATTCCACTGTTTTGCATAATTACAGAGGGTTCAGAGAGTTCAACTGAATAACCGTTCCTAAAAAACACAAATGAAAACATTTCAACATTCAGTAGAGGAGCACAAGTGATCTTAAATCCCATCCTATGTCCATCAGGTGACACTTGCATATAGTACTTTGTGCACATAACATCATAACAACATGAAACCAACAGGTTATGAGTGCAAAATGGATGAAGCACAACAGGCACCCAACACCAGGCACTGCTCCATGCCAACAGCACATAAACACTGCAGACATGCACAGTCATGCAAACACTCTCACTGAGGCAGAGAGAAAACCCTATAACATGTCTACTGTCCCACGAAATCGAGCAAACTGGACCCTTGCTTTAGCCACTAATACTTTTAGCAAGTTTGACAGAGAACGCTTATGTCACTGTCAGTTAAAACTAGTACCCACATAGTCTGATATAATCAAAAGGCTAACAGATTCGTTTTCAGGGTTTTTATACCGGAATTTGTCATGTAGAGCAAATCAAAGACTAAAGAATAGTTTTAGGAGTCACTTCAAACTAACAAAGTGTACGAGGAAGATCTGCTGATTTGTTGTGAAGCAGGCTAACAGCTGGATGTTCAGTCGCACAGCATCCAGACACCCCGGTTCTGAAGGTGTCTGTAACACTCGCAGTTTCTTAACGCGAAACCGATCGTTACGGATCGCAAACACTTCCCTAACATCACAAGCGATCAAATGTGTTGCTGATTCTCACCACTGCGGCAACAGACAACAGACATCTGACTTGCGTGTTTCTGAAGCCTGCAATAGCATCTAGCGGTTTGATTGAACAAAGAAAGTTTTAAGAAACGAAGCAACAAAACAGATGAATGGACAGACTTACAGCGTGACGAATGGACAAACAGATATTAATAAACAAACAAAAAGGAGGAGGGGAAAGAACATCGGCATGAGACAGCGGTGAGGATGGTGCTGCCACGGCAACGGCTGCATGTTAATGATGGATGAGAGACACAAATGGGGGAAAAAATCAACTATTTTTACCCATTCGCAGTCTGGACCACATAACTGGTTTGGGAAGAGAGAGGCCCTTGTGATGTTCTCCGTTGGCTGTTGGGAAAAGAAGGAACGTTAAGAAGGAAGAACGTGGAACCAGGTTGATAAGATAAGACTTCCGTTTCTTGGACGGAAACATCCAGCAGAAATGCTTAGTGAGCATGAAAGGAGGGTCAAAAGATTGTGTGTGTGCGTGCGTGCATGTGTGTGTGTGCGTGTGATGACAAGCCATCATGGAATCCTGTCTCTTCTGAATCTTGTGTGGGGATCAATCTCAAAATACGATTATAAATGCAATCTATCAACGAGGCAGGAAATGTCAGTCCATCCTGTGAAGCCTGTTTCAAATCTCATGTCTGTTTTGTTTTTTTTAACAGATGGCACACCCGTGACCAATCGTTACTTCAAACTCTGTCAAGAGCTGTAAAAGCATGACCGATGGTCTCTTTACATGTCCAGAGTTGCAAACAGACCTCTCAAAACCACCATGGCAAATTCAATCTGTGCCTATTTCTTACAACATTTGGGGTTGGTTTGATGTAAATACAGCAGGATGGATATACACAGTAAGGTTTGGATGCTTTCCAGTCAACTCGCACGTTGGGTTACGTGAGATCTTTACAGGAAGGGGAAGCAAGGGGAGGTAGAGGAGGGGCAGGGGGAGAAGGATTCTATTACCCCCTGGTGTCCTTAGAGTGTGGGATGAGTTACTGAGCCTAGGAAGAGAAGAAGGTAGTCTGAAGCCGTTATTAAAGGGAAAGAGGGACTCTCTGCCCAGAGGCTTCATGGTTCTGGCAACCACGGTAACAGCCGAGCCTCGAGGCCGCAGAGGGATCGACGGGGAGTTTCCCTGGCTGCCTTGACCTACGGGATCAAAAACAACGGCAGGATGTCCGTTACAATCCATCCTTTTTTTTCGCGGCATCTCGGTTAAAGTAAAACGGCCACGGTGCCATTCCAGTGCGCTTGAAGCCAGGGCCGGAGCCCTCAGCGATGGCATGATGTTGTTAGTGATGAAGGCGGCATCACCTCAGCGATGGTGTTATGGTCAAGTTCACGTGGTTAGAGTTCAATGGATGACTGGCTCATTGATTCACCGTCGAACTGATTCACAATTCGACTCGTGGACAGCGAGTCGATCGTTTGTTACACTTGATGTGCTGCGCGTGCGTACCATGTGTGACTACGTGTTAACACTCCATGACACTTCATGATTTCAAAGCACATTAAGCTCTCACAATCTTTAGAATTTACAGTCATAAGCTGATGGACCTAGCGGCAGAATGAAATTATGACTGGAAGATTGCGTAGACATGCAGATCCATGGGAGGTTACGTTGGATGACAGGTGTGTACAGGTGCAATTAAGGTGCTTTGCTCTCCGCGGCCATTCCTGTGAACAAAATGATCTGCTTCAGGTCAGCAACAGAAAGCTGTGGATGAAGACGGTGATGATGCAGAGACTAGCAGGCACAGACAACGTAGCCACGCCAGGAAGACAGGGCAGGGTGTGAGAGCATTCATAGGATATGACATCATGGTTACCCCAGTTATTATTACTGGCTTGCTCTCTGCCCGGGGAAAGTCTTAGAACTGACGTTCTGTCCCAGGAGTCGCTGTGAGCTGCATGGGCAAAAAAGAGCTTTAATCTATCGGTGAAGGCTCGGGTGACACATCATAAGACGTCAGAGAAGACCAACGCCAATCTTAGCGGCGCTCAACATCCTTTCGTTGACTATGCACTTCCATATTGACAGAACGAGACATTGAATTGGCAGTGCAAAACATCTGCTCCTTACGTCTGATACACCCATGGAAACACTGCAAAAGCGGGGAGGAAAAGTTGAAGTTGAAAAGTGAGGAATTACCCGAAGGGTTACGTGGTTTTTCTGTGTCACTAGTGGGCGCCCTGGGCTGAAGATATCCCTGAAGCGTCTTGCCATTCTGAGGGGACTTAGGGGCGACGGTACTGGGGGCTGTGGTGGGCTGGTGGTGGGGGAAGACTGGAGGAACGTGTCCCAGTTGGAAGGAAGCGTTTCTAATAGTGTTTCCTTTGTCTGGAGTGAACGAGAAGAGAGAGGTACAGCCTTTATGGGAACCAGATTCGCTTTTGAACACGAGAGGATGTTTGGAGGATTTGGTTGCGTCCATGTAAACTGTAAATATCCATCTGTCAGACAGGCATCCAAGCACCCTCATCAGCTCTTAAAGCTGAGGAGAACTTATTCGAATGCCAATCTCTGACAACATTTTTTATTGTTGGAAAAAATGCCAAAACATTTGCCAAAACATTAAGATTTTTCGAATTGATTTGTTTTGGTCCCATAATTATGTTGTATCTCATAGGAAAACCCCAAGAAAGACTACAGGACATGAACAGGGACAGAGAGAGGACATGAACAGGGACAGAGGGAGGAAATGAACAGGGACAGAGGGAGGACATGAACAGGGACAGAGAGAGGACATGAACAGGGACAAAGGGAGGAAATGAACAGGGACAGAGGGAGGAAATGAACAGGGACAGAGAGAGGACAGTGGAAGACATGAACAGGGACAGAGGGAGGACAGTGGAGGCTGCAGAGCGACTTTGTGTTGCTTTTCCAGAGAGGAAAAATCGAACACGTCTGCATCTTTGGCATGCGCTGGTGTCATGCAGACTGAAGTCAAACCGGACATGGTCACTTGAGTGGAAGAGCAAAAGTTTTTTTTTAAATTGTAAAAGAACAAAATACAGACAGAGAATGTGAACAGATGGAAAATCGCTGATAGGATGGAAACGTATGGAGCTAGTTTATGGTTGACAGTGTGTCGACATAAAAAAGATGACTGATGGAGACTGCTATGAGGGAGAAAGGAGAATAGACGTGTACACACACGGTAGAGGATCGTGGATGTTCATGGTGGTCAGATCAGATCGATGATGAAGATGGAGTGAAAGAAAAGTGAACCAGGTGGCGTTGGAGGTGGAATGATGACGTACGATGGCCAATGTGATGAACTTTGTCATAGCCAGAGAGCGCAAAACAAGCAGTCACACTCCTAAACGATGCGCTTGGCGTCAGCAGGTTGGCTACGGAGGGCTGGCAGAGCGGGAACGTACGCAAATCCTTCTACCTTTTTACCGGGGCACTCCTGTGCAATCCTCTCAACGGCTTTCTGGACTTCAGGCTCAAGACATGCTAGCATGCAGCTAAGCAACTGGTCTTAACCCCTCCCTTCCCAGCAGTAGCATAACAACCAGGCGCAAGCGATGGTGACTGACTGATCAAAAGCTGTGAGATTTGAAATGAGAATCTCTTGGTTACCCCATTGTGGCTCACTGGAGCTAGGAACGAGGCTAGTTTCTTGCTGGCTCTCTGGTGGCGCTGTTGAAAGTAAGGTTTTTATGAGTTTGTTTGTTGGGAAAAGACTACCAAGGCATTTGTGGAAACAGTAGTGTTGTTTTAGTAGAAAACAAGAGGACAGGTTTGAGGCCACAGGCCCCTGAACAACCCTGAATTAGAAAAAGGAGTCGGGTTGAGACTGTAAAAGTGTGGGAGAAGAGAGAGAGGAAGTAATCACCAAAAGATGTCCTGGGTGCTCCTGGGAAACCTGGATTATTGAGCAGAGGATGAACTCTAGGCTGTGTCCTGTTGTGTAGCGCTAGGGACATTACAGAGGAGATAAAAAAATATGACAGTTAGACACTGCAAGAGCACGGCCACTGTTGCAGCTGTGAATACCGGAAACTAGTTAGCGAGAACATTCCCTTCTGGAGCGCAGCTTATGAAATTGAATATCTCCTGGAATATTCTCTCTTAAACTTGAGTTGCAGAGATAAAACCGAATGAACACTTACCAAGACGAGGGGGAAACAGAGAGCGAGGAGTTTCTTTCTGAAAAGCAAGAAAACATATGTTTTGCAGTCTGTAGTATGTATCCTTAAAATCAGAGTAAAAGTTCAAGCTGAGTCACACGTGGTCCTCAATAGTTTGACTTCTTCTGATGACCTCTACAGCAGTTTCTTACACGTCTAATAAAAGTTCTGAGGGGAGCACACATCATTGCGTGCTGGAGATAATTCATCTACAAAGTTTACTGGTCTCCCCAGTCTCTTATGGTCCGGCATTCAAAGTATCCTATTGACAAAAAACGACGACAAAACATCAAAAGCGTACACGCGCTCTCAAACGGAAGAATTTTCGATCCATGTAATGACCTAAAAGCAAGTCAGGCCTTGTGACCTAAAAGGCGACGCAGCATTGTGAAAGCGATGCTAAGCAGCTGTTGGGATAGACACCGTCCCAAGGGTGTTTGTTTAAGACAACCCAGTTTGTGTTTTCAGACCTAGGAAGTAAGAGCGAGTGTCCTTGACCCAGGTTTAAGTGTCTGTCAGGCAGCTTGTCATGTGGGAGTGGGTGCGGTGTTAATGTGAGGAAAAAGCAGATGTTTGTCGACACAGAGGGTCGTGAATCTGCGACGTATTCAAAAACGTCCATCCAACATGTGGTGGCATCTTCGCTTTATTGGGAACAACGACCGTAAAGACAAGGCGCTCACTTACCTGGCCAGAGTTCAGGTTAAATACACCTTGTAAAAGTAACTAAACACAGAGAGGCTGTGTTGAGTTTACGATCGACGAATCAAGACACATACCATTGACTTCGCAATAGGAGTCCGGAGCTTGTAAGATTTCTGTTTCTTTTTGTCTGAAAACAAAACGAAACAGATGAAGAAACAAGCTTGGATTCAGGGAAGACAGGGTAGCATGACAACATCTTCATAACGCACTCTGCACGGGGCACAGTGCTTGCGGAGTGGACTAACTCATGTTGCTGCATGTGTTTTGTAAACAGACTTATGACTCAACGCAAGCTATGACCACCACCACCCACCAAGTCCTGGTCCTAACAACACAAGAGTTTTTGGTTCATCTATCGGTTTTTGAAAAGACGGTGAACTTGAACACACCTCCCATGTTGGTGTTGTGGATGACTGGTTTGCTCCACACTCCACTTCGGTCTTCCTTGTTAGATCGAACGCCAAACTCGTAGGGCGTGTTAGGCTTGAGGTTGTCGATCACGGTGTCGCTGGTTGGACAAGTCTGGTAGACCCACTGCCTGTTCCTCTCTCTGTATCTGATGGTGTAGTGTCTGTAGGAGAAAGCGTTTTCAGGACAACATGCACATGTCTTAGTAGAGATCACGCTACTCTACTGAGACTGGTAAAACAGGCCTTAAGTACCATTCTGGCTGTACAACTATTTCTGACAACTTGAAGTGCACCAACGGCCTGATTTTGCCACACATACTAGTACATACACAACAAGAAAAGTTGAATCATTTTAGATGGATATCTTACACCTTGACATTTTAAACCGCCAGACATTATATACAATTAATCCAGGCTTGAATATCCCAAATCCACGATTTCACTGTCTGTCAATCCCATTACAATTCCCTCACATGTTTTCTGTCTGCTGTGACTTGACCGTAACAGCCAAACCGTTAACAAGAGGAACTGTCATTAGGTTTTAATGACATAAAAACGCATTTAGCTGTAGCTTAGGTCAAGATTTCCAATATCTTTTCCAACTTTCTCCCCGCTCCACTGGGGAAAAAAACACTCAATGTAGGCAGAGAACGTCAGAAGTGGAAAAGTGTTTCAGCGTGTCCCACGAATCCTTGCTCAAATCACAGACACACCTGCAGTGGTCAGGAACATCTCACTGCGACCCTACCTTCTCAGAAACAGGACTTACGTTTACGTTGGGAAGAACTGTTATTTACAACATCCCAAACAAAGGAGTTTGCACCGGGCTGCTTCTGTTTTTGCAGTATACTGTATGTTAATGGACTTGATGAGAAGGAATAGGACTGAGGTGATTGTTGCAACCCTCGAACAGACTGCTCGTTTGTTCTCTTGCCTGTCATCGATGTGGATGTGGATGCTTTCCACAGAAAGCTCTGGCTTATGAAGGCCACCTCTAACAAGCAAGTAAACCGGGCGCTTTTCACCATCACTCACCCATCCTCCAGACAATCGTTCATGATGTTGCCCTCAAAGGGCGTCTTTAGGGAGTTCCCCCAGGAGAGGAGCACTGAGGTGGGGGTGACGGAGCCAATCACCAGGTGAAGCGGTTTCTCCAGGTTCACCTTCCCTGGAAGAACATAAAGGGGTTAAAGGTCATTCACGACACAAGTCTCTGGTCTGCGCGATAAACGTTTGATATTTGACTGTTTCCGAGGTACCTGTGCATTGTTTTTTCACATCGTTGGTGGGAATAGGTTGGACGGCAACCAGATACTTGGGCTCCGCATCTGTAAAGGGGTTGTCGCCGTAGCAACAGTCACTCAGTTAAATGACAAAGAAGCATCAGAACCGATCAAAAACCCAACCTAGTAATAGTTCTTCATGAAGCGTCTGTCTAAAACTGCTTCAGCCCATTCATCAGCAGTTGTATACCGAGGAAACTAATACCAGTATTTTGGAGTTTTCTAAGTCACAAATCATCTCTAGAGTGATGACGTGTTGCTTCGTGTGTGAGCTTTGCCAGCACAACTGAAAGGTCTTAGTAGAAAGCAGGGAAACACAAAGCGGATTTTCCTTGAATAAACACTTGTCGCTTCGCTCATAGAGTAGAGAGCTCAACTCTCTCCTGTGTCTTGGCTTCTTACTGGACTACTTCAAAGCTCATGGATGCGGCATGTTTGCTAGAGAGTTTTTTATCCATGACGAGTGAAAACACGTTCTTACGTTGACCTAAAGACCCTTGTAAATCATATTGTTGTTTAATGCTAGTTTTAAACTATCATCTTTAACTGCGACTGTACACATGGTTTCAGAGTACCGAGAATCCAAAGGCAAACTTAGGAGGATTTGAAGTTTGTTCTGCAACTTCAAAGACTTTTTTTTTTAAAGAATTGTATGAATTAATAATTCTTGAGTTTTCTAAGCGCTTTCTTTCATGTGCCCAATACTAAAGCATGAACATAATTCTAGCGTTCTCAGTAACAACAGTAAGGTAGTTCTTCAAAGACAGAACTTTGAGGTGCCTCTGACAGGATTGTGATGGATAGAAGTTAAAGGGTGTGTGTGGCTCATGGATGGATGGAACACAGCACAAAAAGGGTTTAGTGCAACCTATGTCCTTTTAACCTATCGATAAAGGAATCTGAGTTCACAAAATATAAATGGTGTAGGGTGCACGGTTATTGATCGAAAACATGTTGAAAAAGTGTAGGTGTAAAGCTATAATTTAGCACATAAAATCAGTGTCTCGCTGAAGTATGTGACAGAGGTTTTTCCACTGATATTTCCAGAGTCTGACCTATTTCAGTCTCGTAGGGTTCTCCGTTCTCCGGCAGCTGGATGAACTGTTTGGAGAACATACTGCTGCCGTAGCCTAGGATGTAACCTTCCAGTTTGACGTCGGGGTTAGGTCGGAGGAACTTCAGGACGATGGTGTCGCCGGTGGCGTTGATCCGAACTTTCATGTTCTGTCTTCTCACTGCGGAGAGAAGGTCGATAGCATCAAACAAAATACTTTGTCTCAAAAGCGTGACTTTTTTGTTGTTGTTTTTTTCTGAACCCCAAAATACAGCAATGCATTCTGGTTACTGTAGTCACTGTGAATGTTATTGTTAGATCACATCTCAACTGATTGTTGTCAGGATTTGGGGGCGGGGTCTATGGTTTGGAGATCTTCCAGATCTTGGTTCTCTAGGTTTCGAAGGCTAAGTGGTTGTCAAGGGAAATCTCTTAAACGTCTCATTCTGCAATCATTCAATCCCAGAAACACATCTTTCAACAGGGAGAAGCTATCCTTTTCCGCTCGCATCCACACTTCTCAGGATCTTGACTGATTACCCTCAGTTAAAGAGCTCCTTAAAAGCTCATGAAAACCAGGCTTGAAAACCACATGAAGAGGATTGGGTTGGCTTTATGGACATTATTCTGTTGTGGGTTCGCATCGCCCCACACATCAATCAGCTGCCTGCTTGAATACAGTTGAAAAACATCTTGAGGTGCCAAACCGTTTGTGTTAATTAGGTTATGACGATAACTTAATTGCTGTAATTCAAAGGGGAAACTTGTGATGAACCCATGTCCTCTTTCATTACAAGTGGTTGCTCCTAAACTCTTTAACAATGGCAAAGTATCAAGCAGTCAGAAAAGTGTGTATGGATGATGGGGAAGCTGCCAAGAGCTGTTGGTTTGGACGAGTTTAAAAGGTTTCTCGGTTTGTTTGTTTAGGAAAACAAGACTACAGCTTCTGCACTCCAGAGCGCACAAAGCACCTCTTGACTACCACCTTATTCATCCAAACACAAAACTGCATCAGACTGACTTTGTTGACAAGGAATTAAGAGGTAGTGAAGATTTTTTTCTTCTCTCTCCTCATTTTCAACTTTCCAATTTGGCACACTTGTACTTTGTCTCATTATGTTACGGGTTGTGATTTAACTTTAAAAGATTCACAAGCCACTGATGCTTTCCATCATGGAGAATTTGAGCTTTTAAATCCACCAACGTCTATAAAAGATTCACATGGAGTTTTACCCTCAGTTGAGGTCAGCCATGAGACCTTTGTGTTTCATGGGGACTATAACGTTTTATTTTTTTTTTAATCAGGTAGAATGTTTGGGAGCGGGCCAACCCTAATTCTCCCAGCCGGGTCGTGTCCGATATTAAGTACGCCCTTCTTCTGTCTCTGAAGTTTTCTTTAGGATGTTTGTACTGCAGATTATGTTGGCATCCTGTGTCCTACTCAAATGATGGGGAAGCCTACACAGTCTTTTAGAGTGTTTGACACTCAAGACGTGTGTAATCATGCAAGTTCGTTCTTGGCACAGACGTTAGGTTTCACAGTTGAAATGTTTCCAACTGTAGCTGATTGACCCGCAAGGAAAACTACCATGAAGCTGATCATGACTGAGAACAGAACCCTTGGTTTGCTTCCAAATGCCGTGAAATGAACAATAACCAGCCTTGGGAGGTTGGAGTTTAGTGAAAACTCTCTCCTGTGTAGAAGATTTATTTTTTCAAGTTGTCCGCAACATTTTTTCAATACAACGACGTGTCTTCATTGTGAGTTGAGTGCTAACGTCTAAAAATAAGCACAACATAAAGAAGTTATTAACCGTTTAAACTTATTCAGTGCCTTGTATGGTTCTTGAATGTCTCCCAAAAGGTATTTTCTGTAAGTGATACACACACACACATACACACACACACTATCAAAACCTCCTCACAGTCCATCTCCAGACACCGGTAGTTTAAACGTGCTCTGGTGGAGTCTCATGGCTGATCAGAGACATAAATCCACACGCTCACAGGTACTCCAGGCTTGCAGTATATCTTCCAGTCACATTTAGTGTGCCAGTGATGTCAGCGTTCTACAGATGGTTTCTTTCCCTCTGGGATCGAGTACATTTTGGCTACAGTGACAGTCAAGGGCAGAAAACGTACGCACAGACAAAAGCACATTCTGTGGGCACGCACAGGGACCCCCAGACAACAGGCTACCCCCCCCCACACCCACCCCCCACCCTCCTAGACTACCCCCCTCCCCCTTCCACCCCGCAGGACCTGGACTGATAAGAACAAGCAGTAAAAAAACAACACATGCGTGTCTTTGAGACACCAGTCTTTGAACTGTCCTGGTAAAGTTTTACAGAGCATGACAAGCCCAAGGCTAACTACGCTAACAGCTGCAGACCAAGTCATAATGTTTAGCAAACAGCAGCACCTTTGACGACGCAATCTCCGTCTTAGTCTCTCACACTGAATACCATGTATCTAAGACAACACTTAGATCATCTCAGATTACCGTTTGTGAACACTGTGCAATCCTTGAGATGTGTTTTTAAGAACCTTGTTGACGCCTCAAGACGGTCACGTTTCCACGGCAACGCTCCGTTTGATGCATTCTGTGCGTTCTTTACGTTCAGAAAGCAAAAAGACTGCAAGACATCTGTTGTTTGAAGCCACTGCAATCACCAATAAAACTGTAAGCTGAGGGAAGAACCTTTTTTTAACAGGCTTTTCAGAACTTTTCTGGGTATCAAATACAATAAAATGTATATTTCTATAGCCCTTTTTTCATATATATATCTTTTTTTTTTTCAAGCAATGTCACAGAAAGGCTTCGCACGCACCGAGAGAACTGCTAACCTAAACAAACCAAAACGCCTCGAGGGAATCGACAGAATTAAGAAGAAGATTCAACCTCCTGAGACAACAAGGATCAGATCGACAGGAAGATGAGAACTCCTGTGCTCGCCCTGTCTTGAACAAAACTGCCCCTGTGAGTGAATCGGCGTGCACGCATACTTCTGGGTCCACACTCTGCACACGCTCCACGTCCAATCAGACACACTTCACCTCAAAGGGAATGTTGATCTTGGCTGCAGTAGCTGCAGCATGTGAGGTTACATTCGTTTGAATTAATGGGATTTCAAATATAACGTGACTTATTGCGAGAGACGCTCTTGGTATGAAGTGGATTTTTCTTGAGATTCATCTAAATGTTTGTTCCTTCACTTGAGATAAGTATTTTCTCGATTTCTACAGCATCAAGGACGAATTAGAGATTAGATTTTGCCCTAGTAAGACGTGGTATTATCAATTTCTTTGATTTCATTTACATTTATATTAACATAGGAAATTTGAATGGCAATTTGTTGTCAATACTCCCGCCGAACCAGTTTCACTTCAAAATCATGATTCACATGGTAACCAACATTGTAAGACATGTTTAAAGATTTCTTTAGGATACTATCTGCATGTCATTCACATTCATTCACAGCAGCATCAAGCCCTCAGTTTGTGAGCCAGCAACACATCACTGTGACCATATCTCGAAAACACAGTGGAAATGCAAAGTCACCAAAACGCTGCAGAACAGCCTCCCCCCCCGCCCCCCCACTCCTTTGAAGAGGAAACACATTCACAAAAACCAAAACACAAACAGTGTGACGTGACCCACGACAGTTCAACACAACAGCAGCAGAACGTTGCGCAACATCAGACCCGCTTGGGTTGTCGGTGCACTTGCCTCGGATTCTCTGAGCAGGGATGCAGGTGAGTAGTATCCCTGTGAGGAACAGAAGGCAGAGGCTCTGGAGAACGCTGGAGGCTGCCATGGCGACGAGAAGGGTCTGTCTAGACGACGAGGAGCTCTCTTAGCAGACTTGTAGCAGCACCGTCCGAGGAAATAGGGGTGTGGAGAGGAGACGTCCGACCTGCAGCATCTATAGTAGACCCTGGTGGGAGGGGACTTGATGACATCACAACCTCCCCCCCCCCCACCCACCACACACACACGTTCTGTTCCTTGTGGGGTGAACATTGCATGCTCTCCCTCTCTCTCCCTCTCTCTCTTTGTCCACCTCTCTCTCCTCCTGTCTGTTTCCCTGTCTCTCTCACTTTCTTCTACCAGGCCTTCTGCAGGATTATCACTTCTATCTGTATGACCCGTCTCTCTCACTTTCTCTGCCACTCTCTCACACTTTCTCTACCCCTCTCTCTCACTTTCTCTACCACTCTCTCACTTTCTCTGCCCCTCTCTCTCACGCTTTTCGCTCTGCCAACTCTCTCACTATTACTCTATCCCCTCTACTCGTCTCTTCCTCTACCCCTCTCTCGATGCAACTCTTCTCTACCGACTCTCAACTGTTCATCTGCACCACTCTCTCGGTCCACTTTCGTCTGCCACTACTTCTCCTTTCTCTGGCCCCTCAGAACTCTCTCTCTGTCCCTCCCCGTCTCTCTCTTCACTTTTAACTTCTAGACTCTACTCTCAACTTTCTCTACACCCTCTCTCATCACTTTCTTCTCTAACGCCTCTCTCGTATGACTCACTATCTCTGCCACTCTGTCACTTTCTCTGCCCTCTCTCATCACTTTCTCTGCCAGCTCGCACCTCTCTTCTCTTTCTCCCTACCCCTCTCTCTCATTTCTCTACCTCTTTCTCACTTTCTCTACCACCTTCTCACCACTTTCTCTTGCCCTTCTCTCTCACTTTCTCTCCACCTCTCACTTTCTCTCTCTCTCTCCCTAGATCCATCTCATTCTCTTTCTTTCCCTTTTAAGTTTTTTTTTCTCCCTCTCTCTCTTGCTCTTAGTCTTTTTTCCCTCTCTTCTCTCTCACTTTCGTCTAAACCCTACTCTCGTCACTGTTTTCTCTACCCCTCTCTCTCTCCAAACTGTTTACTCCCACCCCTTCTCTCTAATCATGTTGTTTCTCTCAAACGCAGAGAGATCCAGAGAAGCAGCAGAGAGATGGTGCTGTCTGTGGGGGGGTCAGAAACACGAGAAGGTCAGTCAGGGTCTCCTGTTGACTACAGCAGGCCTGGGGGTCCAGCAAGAGGCGATCTTCACCCACTCCCTTCACCTGCCTCGCACATGCTCTGCGGGAGACACCCCTGGCATGTTTTCAGAGGCAGCACATTTTGGTTGAGTCGAAGTGACAGAAGTTGAGTGCCAGGAGAATTTCGAAGGTACAGACCGTTTCAACGTCAAGGAGGCAGCGACTGTGCGGTCTTGCCAAGAAGCAGACCCCAGGACTGTTGTGGAGTGTGTGTGTTGTGTTGTTTGTGTGTGTGTGTGTGTGTGTGATCCATGCTTGAGTGCTTTTTTGTATTCATGGTGTGTGTGATGGATGAGAGGGAGCCTGAGAGAGGGAGAGAGAGGGAGAGAGAGACAAAGACAGAGAGCGAGTTTGTGTGAGGAGAGAGGGAGAGAGAGGGAGAGAGAGAGAGGGGAGAGAAGGGTGAGAGACATAGACAGTGTGAGGAAAGAGAGAAGGAGAAGAGGGAGAGCAGAAATGGTGAGCACGACAGTTGTGAGGAAGAGAGAGGACGCCGGAAGGGAGAGTATGTATGTATGTATGGGAGAGAGAGTGAGCAAGACAGTGTGAGGAGAGAGAGAGGGAGAGAGAGGGAGAGAGAAAGGGTGAGCAAGACAGTGTGAGGAGAGAGAGAGGAGAGAGAGGGAGAGAGAGAGAGGGAGAGAGAGGGAGACGAGGGAGAGACAAAGAAGGGCGACGAGGGAGAGAGAGACGGAGAAAGAAAGAGAGAGAAGGAGGAGGAGGTGAAAGAGAAGATGGGGAGGTGTACTGTTCTCCACACGTGCCGTGGCATGCGACAGGAAACAGGGGAGACAAACTCACCAGACCTACGTTCTCTTCCAACACGCAGAAAATACAGGTAGGCTCGTTCGGGAATCAGAACAATAAAGTGTTTATGAATAGAATTATGCAATGGGACATATTCACTGAAAACAGATTGATTGAGAACTAACTGCCAGGGGTGTGAATTGTAGAAGCAAATGAAAGCTAAGGTAAAATCTTTTCCTTTACAAGGCGAGAAAAACACAGGAGGAAGAATGAAAAGAAAAAAAGAAAAAAAAAACACGAAAAAATAAATAAATAAACGGAAACTGTTGCAAGTGGAAAAATAAAGGGGGATTTTTCAGACCGACTTTGCTCTGGTAGAAAACAAAAGTTAACCCCTTCGGAGTTACAACGTGATGGTTCCCTGCTGGCCACCTTCTGGTGTGGAGCTGTCCCTGGGACACACAGGTAGCCAACACTAACTCTGTACTTGTTATGAAACTTCAAGTTCCTTTTCATCTTCTGGACAGCATGCATAAACACAGTTATAGTGTTGAAAAATAGGGCCAAAGTGGCTCTGAGCCTAATCTTGTAAAAAGTTAAAACGACTTACACATCCAAAGAGAACGAGAGAGAGAGTGTTTGCAGGGATAAGGGGCTTGGACTAATTAGTGGAGGGTTTGACACCGTAATTACAACTCTGGCCTCTCTATAAAACAAAGGATTCCACCTAAACAGGCTTGGTTGGACACAGGACTCTAACGTTGATAACATTGTACAACTGGGATGAAGAAGTGTAGTGGGAGGTTTGGTTCAAACAGAACAACAGAATGTTGTTTTCCAAATGTGAGTTCACAGTCTAGGCACATAAGCATGAACAAAAACAAATAGAGGAGTCATAGCTTAATGGCTCGGTGAACTCGTTCCATTAACCCTTGTGCTCTCATCGTATTCTGCAACTCCCCCAGTCCAAGGGGTAAAAAAAAGCACCGCCTTCAACACGGACATAAAGCAGGTTAATTACATTTTTACCCTGTACCCTTTTGGGAACTGAAATGTGCATCCATGCTGCAAATGAATCAGAATGATTTAGTTTGGTTGCTTGAGTTCAATCAAAGAACTACAATAAATGTGTCTTGTGTGTGTGTTTGTGTGGGTGGGGTGTGTGTCATTGTGTGTGTGTGTGTGTGTGTGCATTAAAATATGGTGTCCACTGTGTTGTGTGGGTGTGTGTGGTGTGGTGTGTGTGTGTTGTGTGTGTGTGCACTTAAAAACTGTTGCAGGGTCAGTTCCTTGACCCCTGAATAAGAACCAGGATGCAATGTGTATTTGTAAGTTGTGTATTTTCACCATGTTGACTCCATACACAACTACAACCTTGCTATTCTTCGTTCACCTAAAGTCCATTGCAGACAGCGAAGAAAGGATTGCGTTATTTTTTTGTGTTGGTTTTTCGTTTTATAACATGGTCAGGAAATCCACCCCTGGTCCAACAACCTTGAAGACATAGTTGTATCTCAGTAGCCCCTTTGGCAAACTTGTTTTCATTGTCCAAAGCGTTGCTAACTTCTGAGCCCCACAGCCCACTTTGCACCTGCAGCACATCATAGTGATGAAGTTTGAAGCTTGAGGAGAAACTGTATAACACCAATTCAGAGAGAGGTTTTCTGAGCTTATGTAACAAATCCTCGTCTCTGCTCTCTCTCTCTGCTCTCTTCCTCTCTGTTCTCTCCTTCTTCCTATCCCTCCTCTCTCTCTCTCCATCGTTTCCTCTTTTTCTACTCTCTGCTCTCTCTCCTCCTTCCCTCTCTCTTTCTCCCCTCCTACCATCTCTCTCTCCACACGTGCCGTGGCATGCGACAGGAAACAGGGGAGACAAACTCACCAGACCTACGTTCTCTTCCAACACGCAGAAAATACAGGTAGGCTCGTTCGGGAATCAGAACAATAAAGTGTTTATGAATAGAATTATGCAATGGGACATATTCACGGAAAACAGATTGATTGAGAACTAACTGCCAGGGGTGTGAATTGTAGAAGCAAATGAAAGCTAAGGTAAATCTTTTCCTTACGAGAAAAACACAGAGGAAAGAAAAAGAAGAAAGAGAAAAAAAAAACACGAAAAAATAAATAAATAAACGGAAACTGTTGCAAGTGGAAAAATAAAGGGGGATTTTTCAGACCGACTTTGCTCTGGTAGAAAACAAAAGTTAACCCCTTCGGAGTTACAACGTGATGGTTCCCTGCTGGCCACCTTCTGGTGTGGAGCTGTCCCTGGGACACACAGGTAGCCAACACTAACTCTGTACTTGTTATGAAACTTCAAGTTCCTTTTCATCTTCTGGACAGCATGCATAAACACAGTTATAGTGTTGAAAAATAGGGCCAAAGTGGCTCTGAGCCTAATCTTGTAAAAAGTTAAACGACACCACATCAAAAGAGAACGAGAGAGAGAGTGTTTGCAGGGATAAGGGGCTTGGACTAATTAGTGGAGGGTTTGACACCGTAATTACAACTCTGGCCTCTCTATAAAACAAAGGATTCCACCTAAACAGGCTTGGTTGGACACAGGACTCTAACGTTGATAACATTGTACAACTGGGATGAAGAAGTGTAGTGGGAGGTTTGGTTCAAACAGAACAACAGAATGTTGTTTTCCAAATGTGAGTTCACAGTCTAGGCACATAAGCATGAACAAAAACAAATAGAGGAGTCATAGCTTAATGGCTCGTGAATCGTCCTTAACCTTCGTGCTCTCATCGTATTCTGCAACTCCTCCTGTCCTAAGGGTCAAAAAGACTCACCTTCAATGTTGAAATAAAGCAGATTGATACAAATGTTTTCCATGTTCCCTTTTGGACACTGTAATGTGCAGCCATACTGCACATGAATCAGAAAGATTTAGTTTGGTTGCTTGAGTTCAATCAAGCACATACAATCTAAATGTCTCATTGTGTGTGTGTTTGTGTGTGTGTGTGTGTCATTGTGTGTGTGTGTGTGTGTGTGCATTAAATATAGTGTCTCACTGTGTGTGTGTGTGTGTGTGTGTGTGTGTGTGCATTAAACATAGTTGCGGGTCATTCTGACCCCTGATAAGAACCCAGGATGCATGTGTATTTGTAGTTGTGTATTTCACCATGTTGACTCCATACACAACTACAACCTTGCTATTCTTCGTTCACCTAAAGTCCATTGCAGACAGCGAAGAAAGGATTGCGTTATTTTTTTGTGTTGGTTTTTCGTTTTATAACATGGTCAGGAAATCCACCCCTGGTCCAACAACCTTGAAGACATAGTTGTATCTCAGTAGCCCCTTTGGCAAACTTGTTTTCATTGTCCAAAGCGTTGCTAACTTCTGAGCCCCACAGCCCACTTTGCACCTGCAGCACATCATAGTGATGAAGTTTGAAGCTTGAGGAGAAACTGTATAACACCAATTCAGAGAGAGGTTTTCTGAGCTTATGTAACAATCCTGTCTCTGCTCTCTCTCTCTGCTCTCTCTTTCTCTCTGTTCTCTCTTCTTCCTTCCCTCTCTCTCTCTCCCTCCATCCATTCCTCTTTTTCTACTCTCTGCTCTCTCTCCCTCCTTCCCTCTCTCTCTCCCTTCTTCTTCTCTCTCTCCCTCCTTCCCTCTCTCTTTCTCCCTCCTACCATCTCTCTCTCTCCCTCCTTCCATCTCTCTCTCCCTCCTTCCATCTCTCTCTTTCCCTCCTTCTCTCTCTCTCTCTCTCTCTCTCACAGAAAGGAAAATCATTCTCTGCCTCACAATGCCCTCTTTGTCTCATCCTGGGTCTGGTCAATGGCTTGGGGACTGACAGTGTACAAGACGAGGGCAAACAGTGAGAAAGAAAGTGTGTTTGTGTGTGTGCAAGAGAGAGAGTCTGTGTTTGAGACAGAAAAAGAGAGTGTGTGTGTGTGTGTCTGTGTGTGTGTGTGAGAGAGTCTGTGCTTGTGTTTAAGACAAAAAGAGAGGTGTGTGCGAGAGTGGGGGGTGTGGATGGATGTGGTTAAAGAAACAAACACGCACATAAAAGGTCATTCATTCATTCATTCCTATTATACTATACAGTTACTGCATGAAGCTTTCACCATGACTTAGCGACAAGGAAGTATTTGGTTTCACATGATGTCCAAATGGGGATTACCTCTGTGTAACATGAGCCCGTGCCAGCCACCTCCAAAGTTCTCTCTTTCAGCACAGCGGAAGACTTCGTCTTCCAGGTGTTTTTGGGTGATGTGGTAACCACAGATTGATTGGTAGTTAGTTGTTTCCACAATCCGTGAATGGTCTCTCCGTTACACGTGCAGGATTCTGCACAAATCCAACCATGCATGCCGCTGCTCAAATTCTTCTTGCTGGATGAAGGGGCGAGTCGAAGAGAGAGAGAGAGAGAGAGAGAGAGAGAGAGGGAGAGAGAGAGAGGGAGAGAGGGTGAGCAAGACAGTGTGAGGAGAGTTCGGGCGGAGAGGAGGAGGAGGTGAAAGAGAAGGGGGGGTGTCTGTTCTCCACACGTGCCGTGGCATGCGACAGGAAACAGGGGAGACAAACTCACCAGACCTACGTTCTCTTCCAACACGCAGAAAATACAGGTAGGCTCGTTCGGGAATCAGAACAATAAAGTGTTTATGAATAGAATTATGCAATGGGACATATTCACTGAAAACAGATTGATTGAGAACTAACTGCCAGGGGTGTGAATTGTAGAAGCAAATGAAAGCTAAGGTAAATCTTTTCCTTACGAGAAAAACACAGAGGAAAGAAAAAGAAGAAAGAGAAAAAAACTCCCGACCGGCTCCAGTCTCTGGTTGCTCCCTGGCAGAATGTGCTGATGGGGAGAAGTGGATGTAGCGATTTGGAGATCGTTTAGAAGTGTATCCAAGAGGACTGATACGTGTCATCTTGGAAAGGCAAACAATGATGTCCTGAGGGACGTTCAGTCAATGAGGGTTGCAAATATGTGATTCAAATGTGATTCAAACATTCCAATTGAATCTTTTCCCAATAGATTAAAAACTAATGCGATAAATGCTTTAGTATGGCTTCGGAATGTACGGAACTGGAAGGCTAACAAGTCAAATTAACATGGTAGTAGCATTGCTACAAGTATAATGTTTGGTAACCTCCAGCAGCTAACTAAAACTTCCTAGAGACCTTTTCGGAAAAATGACTTTGGCTGTGGAAATTGGCTAAGGGTTCAAACTACCTAACAACTGATTTACCTAACAGCATGTTGGTCAGATCAAGGAAAACTGCATCTGCTACTTGTGAACGACCTCAATTTAAGGTTTAATTTTCTCGTCATCCCTCCAAAAGTGTCTGGTCTGGTGGACATCTACCGTTTTTCTAGCTCATGGTTCGATTCGTCATCCTACAGGGGTTTCTGCGTTGCTGAAAATGGGACACCTCTTTACAACCCTTCCAGGAGCACTCATTCATGGCTACTTAGAACTCTCAGAGAAACACACGAGGATTCATCACACAACTGGATGAATTTGTCCATAAATCAATTATGATGTCGCGTCCCCATGTGTTTTCAATCTGTTTGGCTATTGTTAAAGTTGACGTGTTTTTATGGTTTTGTGGAAGTGGACTACAGTTCCACGACTGGTTCTATGACACCTGCAGGTCTCACTGGGAAAGTTTTCGTTCCCTAAGGACGAGTGTGGAAAGCAGGCCAACGTATTTAGGTCAAGTAGTTAGCTTTGTTTTATTCGAAGAATGGATTTAAGTTGTTCTTTTTGGTTGTAACTTGTTATCGCTGCGCACTTCCCAAATGGCTAGAAAAAACACTTGGAACTGCAGAGGTAGCAACAATAGAACAACCCATAATATTCTCCATGGCCGTTGCTAAGGGAAACTATTTGCGCCGGAAGCGGTCAGTGCAAACGGTTTTTATCCCTTTCATTTGTGGTTGGTGTTTAAATAAATAAATATATCTCAGCTGCATTATTTTATTGTGTAGAAACGTGTTAAAATTGGTAATGGAATATTTTGCGGTCATACTGTAGTAAGTGCAATGGTTGGGGTTGGGGAAAACCACGTCCTCAGAATCTGAAAGTTGTCCAGACCATGAAATGACTGTAACTCAAGGTATTATGTTAGTGGGGAAAGAGAGAGTGTTCCTTTTGGTGATGCCTCACCCAAAGTTCACCGACACTACTTTTCACACTCACTGCAAAACCGTATCACTATTGAACGTATACTCTCAAAATACTTATTCACTCCACTGGCATCAGGCAAAGAGGGGGCCAGTAGACCAGCATAATGTACTCCAAATATCAAATTAAAACTTTTTATCTGCAAGTTTAATCATTTGAAGAACGATAGCAGATGTAGTCTACCCTGGCCAACCCTTTAGTGGCACATAAAGTCCATTCCCCTAGTCATCTCTCATTTGAAGGGCTGTTTGGAAAGGGAGAAAATCAGTTAATATTTTCCATTCCTTGGAAAACGTGTTTCTCAGAATTGTCAAGAACTAAATGGTTATAGCTTAAACCAGTACATTTTTCACTGCTCTTGAAATAAATGCAGATATTTAATATCAAGTAAAATTATGGAGAAACAGGAATGACTACGATGACAGACTCATGAAAGATTGGTTCCCTTGGAATCCATCAATATGCATGTGAACTGGAGTTCACGTGATCTTTGGAGGGGGGTTGTTAAAAATATTGACATGTTGGCAGAATTTGTGAAAATAATCTCAGAGAATGGATGCCACATTTGGGGTTGTACTTCATGACAAGAGCACGGAAACAGCGATGTGTGGAATGTTTCCTGAAATGATGGCACGTGAATGAACACACATCACAAAAAGGGAGTGTTGAATAGACTTGTTTTAGGATGTTGTTCTAGGGTCCGTTTTCCCTGGCAGAACGTGTTAGAAAATCTCGCCCTGTTTATTTTCTTGATTACATGATGATTTGAGTGACTTCCCCTGTTTTTAACGGTTGGCCAAAGATTTATCTGCATCGGTTTGTAATTCTGGCCCTGATCTTTTGTCAGACAAGCATTTATAACTCTGTTCTCCAATTCATAACCTTCCGTACGTCTAGTACAAACTCACTCATAAATCCACCTTGACTGGGATATCCTATAAAACAGGTCCGTCTGCCTTTTTGTCTTCGCAAGACAGAGTACATCTTTCAGCTCATGTTGCAGAGCTGAGTTTTACAAGAACAATGGGAGAACTTCCTGGTTTGTGTTCATTGACCTCCAAGGTTCACTGACAACTCCCCAAGGTCAGAGGAGGACACCACACCTGGCCTGCGAATTGACCTGGAACATGCAGATCTTACTTTTATGGAGAACTTTGACGGAGACAATGTTCACTCAAGACGTCGATTTGGCTACCTCAGTTCACGTCGGTAAATTATTTTGAGAGCTCACACTAAATGAAATGTGTGTTTTTCATAACCGGCAAACACGTTTTAGAGAGAACGTTTCTAAATCCAAAAGAAAAATTGAGAACAGAATAATCAAAAGCTGTTTGTTGAGGTGTTTACCAGAAATGTTTCACTTTCAACATCTTTACAGTCACCTTTTCAGAAATCAACAAACACCTGAGGCCAACTCCGTTCTGAATTCATAAACCTGAGAAGGTCAACAGGAAACTCAAGGAGAGCATAGATGTGTGCTGTAAAATGGACGCTGGGCAAACGCTCATTCTTGCTGAACTGTTTAACAAGATTCTGACGAACAATGTCCTAGTTTCTGACGTTTGCCTTTATGTAATATCCACTATTAATGGTTATGAATTCTGCAAGTTCAACAGTAACTCACATGATAAATGCTGCAAAAACAGAGCTCTTGGCCAGCACAGTCTTTCATCATTTTGTATGTGGCACACTAAAGATTTTTACATGAGCGAGAGCCTCTTTAGCATTTTGGCTTTGTCATGTGTGAAGATAGAGTGCGCTAATGGGTGGTACATCTGTCCAACTGTCAGTCCAGTCAGCTTTTAGGCCCCAAGTTACATCCTTCGTATTTGATCTCAAACATATAATTGAGAATCTACTTTCATTTCAAAAACCATGACCTATAGATGTCAGAAGGCTTTAGTGGAAAACTTAGCTCATGAGCCGACAATGACCTTTCATATGACTCAATGGTTGGTTCTCTGAACAATAGATTCATTTTGTGTTTATTCCACACAATATTGTCACTTTTAAGCCTTTGAAGTTTAAACTCAATTATGTTTGTTTGCTTAGATGGATGAAAAAGTCTGACACACCATTCAAATGCAGGTGACTTATCTGCCCTTGCTTTGTATAATCGAAAGACAATCCACAATCTGGTCAACATCTGGACTTGGAAACAAGAGGTGACTTATTTTGATGGCCTCAGTCCGGTTGAAAAACGATTTGTGAAGAAAAAAAACCGTTTCAAAAGGTTGGAAAAAAGCCTGGTGACGAAAGTTGAGAAGAAAACAGTTTAGAAAGGTTGAAAAAATATTTTGGGGAGGGAAAGTTATGAAAGGTTGAAAAATACATATATTTTTTAAATGTTTCAAAAGGTTTAGAAAGTATTTTGGGAAGAAAGCCTTTGAGGAAAACAGTTTCAAAAGGAATAATTATATTTTTGAGGAACAAAAAGAAATGTAAAAGTAAATGTTTTGTCACATCTGCGTTTGTGCTTAGAAAATGTGACTTCTCTGTTAAAGTGGTAGACCCAATGGAAATCTGACGAACATTTGACAGAACATAAAAAATCCTGGTGATTATACGTGCCATGTTTTTTGCTGAGTGCTACCAGAGAGAAAGATATTTGTTTTAGCCCAACATTCTTGACAAATAGATATACATTTTCCACTGTTAAACCAACAATTTCTGCACCATTCGTTTTGGAAAACGTAGACTTCCTGTTTTGTCTAACATAGGTATCCACCATTGAGAGTAAATGAGGTTTGGTGAGTTTATATCAGATTTCTGCACGTAATGGGTTGACAAATACCAGAACATGCATCGGCCACCCACCTACCAATATGAAAGTACTACAAGGATGATTTCATATCACCATAACAGTGAAGTAATTACCTATGTACACAACATATGTTCCATGTCTCAAACTATGGAAACAGTTGCCTACCTTTTTCAAGACGGCGGGGGAGATGATTTTAACTTGACGAAGAAGATTTAGAGTATGTTTCATTCAAACTTGAGAGCCAGACTTGTATCTGTCATCTAGACTCACAGACCGGCCTGCCAGGAAACTGCACTTCGCTTCTCTAGAGATTTGTCATTCATTGGTTTCACATGTTGCTTGTCCACCATTTTGGTTCACCCCCTGCGTCCCTTCGTTTAGTTGTGAAGACATGATCTTCCTCTATTTCTGTCTGAGAGCTGGCATCTTCTAGCCTGGTCTGCCTTGCCTGCCCTTCCCAAATACCTTTTTGGATAATCTACTCTGTCCTGAGTTAGCCAGGCCCCGTTAGCCAGTTATTACGACCCTTGCCTGTACATTGGACTGTGATTTACGATGATCGCTGCGTATCTGTCCAGTTAGAAGCCTTTGTCTGTTCCTGGATAAAACCTTTTGCACTTGGATCTCTCTGACTCCGGTCTGGTGACAGTATTAGATATGGCTACATGACCAAAGCATGGCTCCCCTAACAACTGGTGACAGAGTGCTGTCAAAGTACCATGGTTTAATTGAGGTTGGAGGTGGAAGAGTGTCTAAGGAGCACTTGTTTTCACTCAGGACTGTGTTCCACATTAAACAATGTTTGCCAAGTTGAGATATTTTCCAGTCGCTGTGCAAGAGAGCGTTTTTTTTAAGTAACAAGTCACACCTGTTTCAGTGAAAATATTTCACATTTGACAAAATGCTCAATCTGTGGGATGTCCTGTAGAGTAGTTGTGAAAACTATTGTCCACTTGCCAGATACGAGGTAAAGCATTTCAGTGCAGGTCCTGAAATTACCTCTCTGAAATGACAATGGGAAACATTTGACCCCGATGATATGCAAGCAGGGCCAGAGTTTTTCCTAGTGACGTTCGCAGGCAAACCTCTATCTGATCCTTACCTCATTCCATACCTTCTGCAGACTCAAGACACGTACAACTCTTGGATCATAGTGGATGTTAGATAGGGATCACAGATGATACATATCATGTAATTGTGAACGTAGATCCTTCCTTTTTTTTCCTTCGTTGTAGCTGGTGGGCTGAGTCGTGGTCTTCCATGTGGTCACCATGTGAGTCACATGTGAAACCTCTCAAGACTGTGGGGTATTGAAACCATCACTGGAGTTCTCAGTAGTAATGGTCAGCTGAAGCAGGAGATTGATCTGCAGACGAAAACTGTAAACGTATATTCTGCTAGCTCATGCACTCTCTGCCTCTTTCTTTCTGCCTCTCTCTTTCTCTCTTTCTACCTCTCTCTTCCCGCCTCTCTCTTTCTGCCTCTTTCTCCCTTTCTGCCTTTCTTTCTCTCTCTCACCCTGTCTTTTACTCTCTCTCACCCTCTCTCACTGTTTCTGCCTCTCTCTTTGTTTCCTTCTCTGTCCCTCCCTCTCTTACTTCCTTTATCTTTCCCTTTGTCTCTCTCTCTCTCTCGTCCTCTTTTGCTCTCTCACACCCTCTCTCTCTCTGATCAAGTTATCGTCCATCACAACCGTGAAAACGTGTACCATTTCCTCTCCGTATCTGCAGGTTGACAACGGCAGAGGGAGAGTGGAGGTGTCCGTTTGTCATGTTATCCCAGTGTAAACAATAAAGACATCCATTCCTACCTCATAGACAGACCGCTGCGGCCTCGCATGCCCATATTTCAAGCCGTGTGGTTTCTTAAGTCAACTGGGTAAGCATTGCTATCCTCCTCTGTAATACGTATGGCCGCAGTAGAGTCTATATTACCGCAGCGTGCTCCAATGAAAACAAGTTGCAATAAAAAGCAAACCAGGGATTGATGTTCAGTGGAGAAATGTGATATTTCTACGGAGGTAGGGCTTAAGGATTCTTCCAGTTCTATTTAAGAAGTTATATTTCAAGTGCAGAATTGCACTGGATCCTTACCATTGTGGTTTTCCTGTGGTTTGCACATGTTGGGTTTCAATTCAGTTTTATCACTCCTTGTTGGTCAATACTGCAATACGGTTCACTTTTGAAGTGCACAAGAGACCTTGGTCAAGCTTGACCAATTCCAGACAGACTCTGAAAGATGATTGTGGTCTTTTTGAGGTGGTCACAGACCAAAGAGACGCTTGGTGGTCTTTTATCTTCCAGCTCACTAAGTACAGAGTTTTGGACATAGTCAAAAGGATATCTCCCGTCCCTTTCATCCACATCCCCTCTGACGAACGTGTCCCTTTTCATCTGGTGAAGTATCTGTCAAGGCTGGCCAAGACTCAGATAGGACAGCCGCTAGGGGAGTTGAAATCCAAACAGACTCATGTAAGTCTCCAAACTAGCTCCTGTTGGAAATTGTTGTGTCGTAATCAGTAATCAGCAGTACTCAGCGAAAGAAAGTGCTTTCTACACATTAACCTATTCCTGGCATTTCCAAGCCTAAGTGAGTACACATTATATCATTCCTACAAGCCAACCTATTCAGAATAAATATAAAAATGTAAATGTTTCCCTACTTTGGCTCATTTCAACATTTCGATTAAACAGGTAAATACGTCAATTCAAAGCTATGTACTGAGATTTGCAACATAGCCAATGCTATTCAAATCGGTTTTTTCGCGTCGTAATAGAAGTTTCCCTCTGTATATTTCCTAGTCTCCCCCCTCTCACCTCCCCCCTTTTTCTGTCCTCCCCCATTTCTTCCTTTCTGTCCAGCTCATGTGCAGCGTGTTCCAGCAGGGCCTCATAAGTAGCTATAGACACAGGGGTCTTGGATGTACAGGCTGAAGGAGCCATAACACAGAGAGAACAAGCAGGCCTTGCCAGAAGCCCCTTGCCACTGCGGTTCAAAGGCTGTTACGCAACGGTGTACCTCCCTAAAATATGAGAGGGGGGGGGGGGTTTACGACGCGAGTAAAAAACCTGTATCAAACATTTCTTGGAGCAACAGTGTCCTCAGATCAGAGCTGTGGGAGCAGAGGGGAAACGGAACAGGGGAACGTTTGGAATTGCTGAAGTTGAGAGGTTGGAGGAGTAAGAATCACGTCGACCTTTTTTTATTCCCTTGAACCTGAAGCACGTCTGATGTACATGTGGGAGATGGTACTGGCGTGCACATTTTCCACCTATGTCCACAACTATCCGGAAACAGGACCACACCTGGAAAACGCTGTGACTGATGCACTGGAGTAAAGCACCATTTCACGTTCCATATGCTGTCTATAAAGCAATGTTAACAATGTGAAACGAACAGATACTCAGAGCCACATCCATTCAGACTCTCTCTATTCCTTTCTTTCTAGCTCTCTCTTTCTATTTTTCGCTCTCTATTTCTCTCTCTATCTCTATCTTTCTTTCTAGTGCTCTCTTTCTATTTTTCTCTCTATTTCTCTCTCTCTGTGTTTCAATCTGTGTGTGTGTTTCAATCTCTCTCTCCCTGTCTCTCTGTTTCAATCTCTCTCTGTGTGTTTCAATCTCTCTCTCTCTCTCTCTGTATTTCTATCTGTGTGTCTGTGTGTTTGTGTTTCTCTCTCTCTGTATATTTCAATCTCTGTGTGTTTCTATCTCTCTCTCTCTCTGTGTTTCTATCTCTCTCTATCTCTATCTCTCTCTGTGCGTGTTTCTATCTCTCTCTCTCTGTGTTTCTATCTCTCTCTCTATATATCTCTCTCTGTACGTGTTTCTATCTCTCTGTGTGTGTTTAAATCTCTCTGTGTGTTTCTATCTCTCTCTGTGTGTTTCTATCTGTGTGTGTGTGTGTGTGTGTGTTTCTATCTCTCTCTGTATGTTTCAATCTCTCTCTGTGTGTGATTATATCTATCTCTCTCTCTCTCTCTCTGTGTTTCAATCTCTCTCTGTGTGTGTTTCTATCTCTCTCTCTGTGTGTGTGTGTGTTTATATCTCTCTCTGTGTGTTTCTATCTCTCTCTCTCTCTCTCTGTGTGTTTCTATCTCTCTCTCTCTGTGTGTGTTTCTATCTCTCTCTCTCTCTCTCTCTCTGTGTGTGTTTCTATCTCTCTCTATGTGTTTCTATCTCTCTCTCTCTCTGTGTGTTTCTATCTCTCTCTCTCTCTCTCTCTCTCTCTCTCTGTGTGTTTCTATCTCTCTCCATCTGCAGGTTGAGCATTCTTCCTGGACAAACCTCCCTGAGGTTGATTGCCTATGGGACCTTTGTGAGGTCACATGAAACGCAGGCAGGAACAACATGGCTAACATTAACTGTCCGCAGAGATTCGGTTACACACCACACAACTTCCTCTTGTCCCTCGAGAGCATCGCATGGAGCAGGCAATACAGCAAGAATGTTGGTTGGGTAAAGGAGAGAGCCAGGAAAAGGTTTGATGCTATAGCTTCCCATTAGGTTTATATTGAATTAAAGTATCGTTATAATCCAACATTACATAACCACCCGTTCTCTTAGCCCTGTGGGTTACATGTGTCTTTGGTTTCCATGGCGAGGCTTTCCAAATAAGGACCGCACATTCCGCATCATGGAAACCGAGGAAACACCTGACTATCTTGACTCCGATCGCTCAGACACATGATGAAGACTATGTTTTCGTTTGGAGGCTCCAAGGAGGACTAAAGTCTTGGAACAAGGATTGACCCAAGCCCCCCCGCCCCCCGTCCCCCCGTCCCCCTCACCACTATTCAGTTACGTAATCGAGGGACTAGATAATAATATTGTTGGCTGGTCCACCATCCACACATTTAGCTAGCAGGACTAAACTACACGTATCAAGTTTCAACTTTGTCATTTACAGCCTGTTTAGTATTTAGCAAAACATGATGCACCGGGGAGGTTTGAATATTACCGCCACAGATATCGTAGTCGTAAAGCTGAACCCTCAGAGAATGAATTTGAAGACTTATTTTTGTAGTGCGGTGTCTTTATTCAACCCTGTGTCTGCCAAAATAGCCTTTTGACTCGGAATTGGATGCAAATGGAGCCAAAAGGCAGTCATAACTATTTTGTAAAAACAAAAAAATATACCAAAAAAAGCATACAATCTGTGTTAAAAATTTGGTCTCGGATCCAAAGCAGTTTTACTTCAGCATGGGTTAAGAACACTACACATCCATAAAATGCTTGCTGCTAAAACGGTTTCTCAACTTGTCTTGTAAAATAGGCCTACTCATTTTGGACCTAGTTTCTAGACTGACTTTAGCGATGACTTGAAAAAAATGTCCACATAATTCAGTCCCTACAGTATGTTGTCATGTAACGTGAAACTGAAATGTAGAACGTTGACATATTAGCCTACTGAAGCAAAAATAAATACACGAAGACAAAATAAGGTAATGTGACCTGTTCTCTCTCAAGAACAACAATGATTATGAGTGACACGACCTAAAACACCCTCAGTAGAAGGTTATGGCAACAAGCGTGTAAAGAACCGAATCTCAATAACATTCACCAGCCACGGCGGCAGAGTGCGTGAATGTGAGGGCGCGGACGGAGAGAGCAGTAGGGCCATTCAACCATCCTAGGAGCTCAACCCTGGCTCCTGCAGCATAGCCCGATTGCAGCCGAGCGTGAAGCGTTTGTTCCGCGGCTGCAACCGCATCCAGGAGCGTTTCTGTTTTCCGCTCGAGCGGCTTTCTGCACTGAGAGCTGTGGCCGTCACAAACAGCGGCAGGAAAACACCGTGTCCTCACGTGGAGCTGCAAATGGGGCCGTGAGCTCATGGACGACAGATGACAGAGTTCTCTCCCCCTTCTAAGAAAAAACGAGGGGGAAGTGAAACGAGGTTTCTCCCGCGCGGATCCTCCAAGGTCGGTTTTGATGGACACCTGAAAAAGACGAAGGTGAAAGCTGTAACAGGACAATATGTGAAGACTCAAGGCTTTCAGTAAGAGCTGAGACCCCAGGAGAAGGACCTTCCTTCATCTACTGTCATTATGTCCCCTTGAATCCAACAGAAAGTACCTCAGCCGTGCGGATTATGCAATACTCAAGGCAATACGTCTCTATGTTGACATTTACCAGCCGTAGTATTAAGTTGCACAGAAAAAGCGATGTTTTTTCCGAAGATACTTAGGTGGGGGTAAACATAATTCTATGTGGTCACTTTAAGGGGTTACATTAATAGGTATTTTGTGCCACATAAATGACATATAATTTCTTACAGCTTTTCTTTTGGTTTTCTTACAATTGCCAGATGTCAGTGTAATCACCGTGACTTCCCTGAATTGTGCAGTGTCTCTCATTACATGTTTCCTTACAGTAAACATACGTTTTATCTGCAAGCTTCAATCTGTAAAATGTGTCTACCTGACAGCAATGGAAGTCACGTGGGATATTTATGGTATCATTTAACAAAAGTCTAGTTGAGACAAATACAGATCTAGGTTGGCAGGATATAAGCTGACTCTTAAAAAAAAAAAAGGAAATCGTCTCAATTATTTTACAGCTAAATTTAAAGATCCCGGAAGCTCTGTGGCTGTGTTGTCGTGGAGACATTGAGGGTTTGAAGTTCGTTTGGGGGTAGTTGACCGTAAGAGTAAGGACATTGCTTGTAAAAACAAAACAAAACAAAACAAGAGGTCAATCGATATTAATATCGATTTGACATCATGCTCAACGACGGGTTTCCGCATTGAATGGCATAGATTTCACTGGGCAAAAACAACAAGATTAGTTCAACTCAAAGCTAATATTAGAACCACTTACGAGAATGGCTTCTAAGCCTGGGCATTTAATAGAAAATTCCAGTTCTCCAAGGTCATATATTTGAAGGAAACGATTATGTAACGGTTGTGGGTAATGGTACAAATGGAGTGAGAAATTACCCGAAGGCAAAATTGTTAAACTGCATAGGCCTATATGCAGGTGATTTAGGTGACTGTTCCTGACAGGGTTGGGTATGAATTTCAGTTAAATCATATCTGTCGTTGTGAAATATGGACATATGTACATGTAAGTCATCCAATTTAAGATTGTTGAGATTAAACGACTTTCTTCCATCATCCTCGCTCTTCTTTATTTCAAGTTCACAAATCACGAAATATTCTTGGAGGTACATAACTTAAAAGTTTTCACACAAAGTACATGTTTATTTCTCTGCCTTTAAATTACACCATAAAGATCGGACACATTGGCCGTCTGGGGATGGCCAAACAAGGAAGTTACGTTTGTGTCCCTGGAGTTGTTTTTATTACCTTGTATCAATACATCGTTATTTCTGTCAAACATTGCTTTTCTCTGTGTCCATAAAGCTGGCATTACCGGGGCAGTTTTCTCCCAAAACAATTAAAGAGCACTGCAGACGGTAGGGCAAAACAACCGCCACTTCACTCTCTTGACTGTCAAGATCAAGTTTTTCACACATTTGACACAACCCAGCCAAGGGGTTCGTTAAAAATGTTGAAACAAACTTTCCCTCTGTCCGCGAGTGGAAAAGTAATCACTATGGAAACAAACATTAGCTCTGGGAGGCGGTAATAGTGCCGGTTCTGTTACCTTATCTGGGCGGCCTGGGTTATTACAAGTACGAGTCTGCCAACCGCGCGAGCGTCACCGCTTCTTAAAGACGCGGAGAGCAGTGCCATGCAGTCCTTGGTCATTAATGTGGTTTCCATTAGAGGTACCGCCTTATCTAACGCAGGGTCTGTTCTCAATCTGATCTGATGCCCAAGGCTCTGCTTTGATCCAACACAGGAAAGGGGTAAATAAAAAAACTGCCCTCCGAAAGAGTTGAAAATGTCCAACTCTGAGACACTGGCCCAGGGGTAATTGCGTTGGAAAAGGCACAGGAAAAAGGGAAACCTCACACCAAGATAACGCCGACCGAGAACGTACCTCACACATAAATACACTCAGGGCCGAAGAAGAAAAGACGGATGCGAGTTCTATGAATCTCACCCGTTTAAAAAAGTCAATCACAAAATAAAAACGGTCCACCCTTTCTATGTCCAATAACACCGTTAACTGGAGCCTACTTGGTAAAAAGACTAAAACCCGCTTCGTCCTGACTTATGATTGCATCATTTGATTAATTATTCCTTCGCAACACCCACGCATTTTGTCGCCCACTTAAACTCCATGACTCCATTCTTAAATGCGAATTTCCTTAATTTCCTTAACAAATGAGTCCGAAAATCCATAAGACTACGAATCACCGTTGCACCAATCCAAAACTTCTTAAATCACTCTGGTTTTCTTCCCGATAGCAACTCTTCCTGGCGTGCCACTCCCCCCCGCTCCGCGCCCCGCCCCCCAACTCTCCCGGTTGAAACCGAGAAGTCCTGATGATCCTCCAAGAGCCGTAGTTACACTCGCTTTCAATTCTCGAAGCTAATTCTCCCCCCCCACACCCCCCACCACTGCTCTCACTCTTCAAGTGCTACTCTGCAGCCTTCTGCCAATCATAACTCTGGCTATAGGGAAGACGGAAATTCCAGTCATCACAGTCGATTTGTGTCAATCCATCAGCACCACGACTTCCCTTCTGCCTCTACCTCCCATCTCTTCACCATTTTTCACTCTCTGCCATTCTTTACTCAATCGTGCTCTCTCTCCTCTCATCTCCTCTCCTCTCTTCTTTCTTACCTCCCTCCCCACCCCCCTCTCTCTCCCCCTCTGTTCTCTCCTCTGCCCCCCCCCCCCTCCCTCTGTCCTCTTTCTCTCTTCTCTCTCTCTCTCTCTCTATTCTTTCTTTCTCTCTGGCGAGCATTCTGTCCTGTTTAAAACGAGTTACTCAAGATTAAGACATGATCGACAGCCACCCCTAGACCTCGACCCCCACTTCACAACCCGGCTAGTAACTACAACGTATATCAATGTATGCGAGTTTTGTTCAATACAATGTCCCAAAAGAACACTTGTTAACAAAAAAGAACATGATTCTGGGACTGTAAGCCACGAAAGGGACTATCTGTATCTAAAGCAGGATCCGAAAACTTGTCGAATATAATGCCTTCACACTATCCGGCATGTCCACAACGTTTTCCCTGACAGCCCTCTCCGCACAGCCCGTCCGGACCGAAGTCCGTTCAAATCTTGGAGAAGCACTGACTTAAGCGGATACGGTCCCCGCTCCCGGCTTGGACGTCCGCCACCTCCATTACCACTCGCACAGAAGACTCAGATCACTTCTCGGTCTCTGGGTGGTTTTCCAGTGAAACAACTTCAAGGCAGAGTTAACACACAAGATCTGCGCTTACTTCCTGGTGCCAATCGCCCCCCCCCTCCTCCTCCTACAACATTAGTTTCACATCGACTACTCAGACTGCAGGACGAACTCCTCACTGACGCGCAGCCAATAACGCTCTCCTTCCAAAACAAAGCTTCAGTTTAAGTTGTGTTTGCTAGGCCGTAAAACAATACTATCGTAATATAACAATGACATTCGATCTTTATGTTGACAGGATTCGTAATGCTCTTGGGTTTTGACGTTTCCCACGTGGATCCAACTGGGACGGGGGGGCGGGGACCGGAACGGGGGGATTCTACGGCTGATAAAACCCGTTCATCAAAGACCTGATAATCTCGGTTCTTTTAACGTCAGCCAAACGTGCAGCGGGAAGTCTCCACAGTCGCAGACCACCACATCAGAAACGGCTGTACATTTACGATCCAGATCCAGCCATTTAAAAAAAAAAGCTCTGCGTATTATAGCTCCCTCGCTTATATGCACAGCGACAATGCTTTTCACCGCAGAGAGGAGCGAGTTACTCTCAAACATTTTTTCCTGATGGTCTTTTCATTGTACGAATGACCTCCCCCCTTACCCCTCCCCTTCCACCCATCTTTTGGATCTTAAAGTGGGACTTTTTTTTCAACTCTGGGTTTTGTTTGACGTTCGTTTTAGCGTACTTGATGACAACAGTGCCTCCGTCATCACTCTGTTTGTGGTTGTTGGGAGAAAGCTGTTATTCTAGCAGTCCCTCTGTCCTCACTCCCTCCTCCAGCTGAGGTGTTGACTGTTCCCGGAGATGAGTGACAGGCGGGGGCGTCTTGTCAACCAAAACCATGCGCTGGGGGCAGGCACATAATCACACAAACTCTGGACCCAAACAAGCACACGTGCGCTCTCACACACACCCTCACACTAACTGTGGCCTCAACAAGCACACGTGCACACACACATGCGCACAAGCACGCACTCTTACACAAACTGTTGCCTGCAACAAGCATATGTGCACACACTCACGATCACACAAACTGTGGCCCCAACAAGTGCACATGCACACACACATACACACACACATGCACACACACAAACACACGCACATGCACACACACATACACACAGAAACAGTGGCCAACAAGCAAGCACGCGCACGTGCATTCTCGAGACTACACCGATGTCATTTCCTGCCCGGGGTGGATTTCAGCCTATAGGCTGGTTCTCGCTCCCTGATTCACCACAGTGCACGTGACAAACAGGAGAGCCATCGCACAGCCACGTGCCAGGCCCTGCTCCTGAAGAAACACCCCACTGCTAAACGCCACAGTAAGAAAAACCTAACGAGTCGCACCCACAGAGAAATGGATGGTGGTGTTTGGAGGGGGGGTGAGGGGGAGGAGGAGAGCGGGGGTGAGGGAGGAGGAGGGGGGGCCGAACGGCCGAAGCCTTCACACCCACTCCTGCAGGGGCTGCCAAATGCCTAAACACTTTAAGATGCACACCTAATTCAATCCGTACACCCTGGAAAATGCACGAGAACCAGCGCAAGCTGGAATTCATCATACCAAAACAGGCAGATTGGTGTATTTACTGGGCTCTGATAGCTGTGGGCCTTTGGCTCAGTCATCACCTATCCCTAAACAGAGACAGCACTCGCTGCTGTGTGTGCATGTGTGCGTGTGTGTGCGTGTGTGTGTGTGTGTGTGTGTGTAGCCTTGTGACTGTGTGTGTGCAAGATGTGTAAGGTGTTCTGACAAGGCGTTGGTTCAATTGTGAGAAGGGGACTCCTGTTCTTCCTCTGGAGAAACCTGTAGGTTGATGTTACCGTGTAAGTAAATGTATAGAGCCCTCTAGTGGCAGGAAGGGGTCATGAGGAAGTGAGCATCACCGTGCAAGGATGACACCATGGTATTCTCTGTTTCACTGCAAGGGTGGTGTAAGTGATGGGACACACAGTGCAATAGAACACCATTATCTGTCTCGGATGGGGAGGAGGGGACGAGGTTGCGGCCATTTCATTTTCACTTCTGCCAAATATTCTGAGGTGGTTACCGCTGAACACTCAACATAAAAGCAAGGAAGAGGATGACGGGATGTCAAATTGACACCTCCCCAAAAAATTCTAATGTAAAAATATATTTAGTCATGGAAAATATTACTCTGGACAATCTTTAGCTTCATTTGAAGAAAACGGTGGAATCGATTACGACTGTCACATTAACTGTCACCGGGGCAAAAAACCATGAACCAAACCGAACTGGCTTCCCAGCTTCAGGGTGTGACTCGGAGTGGATGGTTAAACTGTTTGGAGCGTGTGCATGCAGAGTATCATTACCGTGAGCTTGCGTTCCAAGCCAAGTCATGATTCGTGCAGCAGATGAGGAACCCACCCAGCCCACAAGTTACATAACCCACCTTTGCTGAAGTCGCATTTCAACCAAGGAACTGTGTCGATGCACGTAAAGGGCATTTCTGCAAACCAGTGGAAATACCACTAGAAACAAACAAACCTCTCTCTGCCTCTTTCATCCCTCAGCTCAGCGTCAGAGGGTGATTAGAGCCAGCTGACAGGTGCGTGCAACACACGCTTCTCACTGCTGAGAGAGATCGTTATGAGCTGTGGGATCGGTGTGACTGGATCAGCGTTCCAACTGTCTCTAGGGTGGGTGTGTGTGATGTGTGGTGTGTGAATATGGTGTGTGTGTGATGTGTGGTGTGTGTGTGTGAATATGGTGTGTGTGTATAGTATGTGGTGTATGTGTGTACAGTGTGTGGTGTGTGTGTATGGTGTGTGATGTGTGTGTATGGTGTATGGTGTGTGTGTATACGGTGTGTGGTGTATGTGTGGTGTGTGTGTGTATGGTATGTGTGTACGGTGTGTAGTGTGTGTACGGTGTGTATAGTGTGTGGTGTGTGTGTATGGTGTGTGGTGTGTGTGTACGGTGTGTGGTGTGTGTGTGTACGGCGTGTGGTGTGTGTGTATGGAGTGTGTGTACAGTGTGTGGTGTGTGTGTGTATAGTGTGTGGTGTGTGTATGGTGTGTGGTGTGTGTGTATGGCGTGTGGTGTGTGTGTGTGTGTACGGCTTGTGGTGTGCGTGTATGGAGTGTGGTGTGTGTGTTTGTGTGGTTTTTATCTGTCTACACAACAGTGCAGTGGCCACGGTTACGAGGTGTTAACCATTCTCAAATCAAGAGCTTCTAACTAGCCAACGGTCCCGGAGCAACAAGATCAGATTATTCATCTAAAACTGATCTCAAACAACTCAAGCTCTGCCCACATTTTTTTTCTTTTATGATGCTGAATCCACCGCATGAATCAAAACTCTAATATGGGATTCTCAGCCGTTGTAAACTGCCTTGAATCAGAAACCCCCTTACAACTCGTATTCACAAGCCCCACATGCATTAGCAGCTGTTTGCTAAGTCATTCTTACACTACTACTCAACTGTGGTTTTGTGTTTCGCCCGGGACCCCTTCAGCACCATGTGAAAGCTCTGTTTACAAACGCTGCCATGGATACCAGGAGATTAGACGTGGGAGGGGAATCGTTTAAGAGGTTCTTTAGAGTCATTGTGGTTTGGAGCCGGAATGGCATATCTACAGTAATACTGAATCGACTGGAGGTCATTTTTCCAAGGTGCTTTCCCAGTGCCTTTGAGAAGCCTGTTGACTAATATGTCGTAATTCCCCCTTTTTTTACCCATGCATGGCTTGATTTGTTTGGAGGGTTAACAAAAGCTTGTGACAGAAAGTTGGCCCTGATTGATGGGGACTGGTTTACCTAGAGAGGCAACGCTTAATGCTAGCCTCTAGCAGTTTCCAGCGGTCTCTATCCCCACCCCCCTCACACACCCATCCCCACCCCCCTCACACACCCATACTCAGCCCCCTCACACACCCAGTAGAACACTGCTCCAAGAGGGATGTTCATTTTGCAGGCCTACGTTCAATGTGAAGCGATATTTATTTACAAAAAGATCATTAGGAAACTCTATTGTTGTCCAGGCAACGTCGATTTTCAGATGAACTCGTTTTGTTTGTGTTTTTGTTCAGCTCGATGGTCAGATATTTACATGTAGTCATGTAAGTCTTTTTGGATGAAGCAGGGAGAGCAGGCCAAAGGGGAGATGTATAGTAGGAGACAAATAACTTCATCTTTCCCACCATCTCAACTTCCTCTCTGTCATTAGGTTGTCATGACGCCGGGCTTGATTGACAGGCCTGGAGGCGTCCAGGTCTGTTCAGGGCGGAGGCCTGGAGATCGTGGAGAGGACGTTTCAACAGCAGCCCCTGGGTTCTCATCCTGTGTCTCCCACCGCAGGTTTGACGAGGACAATAAAGACGATGAAAGCATGAAGACAGAGACAGCGCAGACGCAAATAAAAGTGCTGGCTCAGTGTTCATTCGGTGGAGAGAGCTTAACGAGCGCTTGGTTAAAATCGCTGTGAGCAATTGTTAAGTCGTGGTAAACATGTACCTTGAGCAAACACATTCTTAAGGATGACCTGAACGATGGCATGCGGGAAGGTGACTTGTCACTTTGTGTTTGAGAGACATTGGCTTCGATCCAACGCTGGAAAGCCTTCGAGCTCTTCGGTTACGTAAATGTCAACGCTAACCTTGTGCCAACGAAGCACCTAGACCTCAGCCATTTGTTTTGTTTTTTAGTATTGTAAAAAATAATATACTTTTATTCTGAAAAATCATTTGCACATGTTTGCTCTGAAACGTCTACACCCAGAAACTCTTTACAGAGCTTTGGTTGGTGTTTCAGCTATTTGAAGATGATGGAATACACAACATCACAAAACATGTCCATAACGAAGACAAGACAAACGTTTAACCCTGAAGTTAGGGTTCAAGGAGACATGTTGAAGGAGACCAGTTGAAGACCAACTAAGAAAAAAATCATCTATCCTTACTAAGCACACACCTAAGAAGGGCTCACCGATGACAAGCAAGGTGGAGCTGACATTTAACAAGACTTGTTGATCACAATGTGTGTGTATCCAAAAGCACACTTTCGATCAGACATCTGTATATCGGTTTTGGGATCAAACCAAAAACAGTTGAGTTATTTGAACAAACACACTCTCCCTAAACACAGACGGGCGCACATTTGACCCGTTTCAGGTGATACTATCCATGCAAATGACTACCTATAAAACTTTTGACTAAATATTTGAATCAAGTAATTTAAAAAACCCAGAATATTTCAAGCCGTGGGCAGGTGTTTACCACACAAAATGGGACAGCGAGCATTGGGGATGTTTAGCAAGAACAGTCGTCACAAAAACATGACGATGACGTGCACAGAGGAAAACATTTCCACAAATGACAATGTATTATGACAGCTGAATTGCGTGAAGTGATTTTGCTTGTTTTTACAAAGTCCCATCCAAGATGACTGAACCTAATGAAGGCACTGAAGAAGAAGATAGATGAGGAGGAGGAGGAGGAGGAAGAGAGGACAGAGTTTCCATGGTGACAAGAATGAGATGAAATCCTTTGGTCCAACGTACCATGATGAAGTATTTTAGTCCGTTTCATAAGCAAGCAAGCCCTGAAAAAACGTGCTTTTTTGTGTAGTTCTGTGTTGTGATGATATGCAGTTTTTTCAAAATTGCCACATGGATAAGAATAGACTTATACTGACAAGGAAGGGAAGCCATTGGTAAGAAAAACTAATTGTGTATTGACAGACACAGTTATATAAAAAAGTCAGGTCAAGTGAACTAGTGACCCATTGTTTAGGTCCAGATTCCTCCGCACAAAAGTGTCCTTATTAATGCGTCTGTTCCATACGTCCACACGCTGATCTGCAATCGCTGTACGACGTAGGAATCACCGTGGCAACAGAAGACACTCTCTTCTTTCTCATGACGGAAGACAAAGGCAGGTTCCTGAAAGATCCCAGATGAAAGCTTTACTGCTAACACACAAAAAGTGCAACATAGTGTGTGGGTTTGTGAATATAAACACATGTACACTATGTACAGCGTACATAGAATTTACCTTGAGTTTAAAAGCGTCAACTTTGGCCATCGAAATGTTCTAATTGGAGGAGCTCTGTTTCCGGTCTTGGGCCCTGTTTTCACACAAGAGAAGATCATCATTCAGACTACGACGTATATAGACTCATCGTAAGTGTCCCATTGTACGTGACACAAAATGAAAAATGAGCGCTATAACAGCTTGTATGAACAGGGATAACGGCTACGTAGCGCACCACCTTTGCATCCAACAACGTGTACAAATATGAACTTTTGAGAAAACTCCATCAGTTCGACATTAAAACCTGAGGACTGCGGTTTTAACAAATATTTTGCTTATTGAAAAAATATCATGACAACACAGTCAGGGCCTCGCTCTCTCCTTCAAAACACATGGCCTGCTGACGATCACGTTCAGTCCTGACCGTGTCCACTCTCTTCTTCAGGAGATTTGATATCTGAGGAGGAGATTAACCACCAGCAGACATCCGGTAAAGCATTTGTTCAGAGCTTTGATACGTCGACCAGGTCAGCTTCTGTACGTGACGTTTTTGATTCATTTAATGATTCAACTTCTGGATTGAACTATGGTACCTGAGTCTTAGTCTCTTAAAAGCCTGACTGCCGCACTGTTAATGAAAGCTCTACTGATTGATATACTTCCGTCTGTCGGGATGCGTACGTAATTTAATGAAGCGTGTTAAATTCCACGACTTAACATGCCGGGCAAGACAGACAGGAAGGCTGATCGGAAAGAGTGTGCTAGTCTCTCTCAAGGGTAAGAGGTTACACGGCTGACCATTCAGAGGGCGGGCGTTCTCTTAGGGGAAGGAGAGATTGGCCAGTCTGTGTCGTGGCTCAAACCTTCCAAGTCCATAATCTCCGGGGGAGGTTTGGATTATCAAGCGACCTTGCGTTTGCCCACTTGAGGGGCGACGCAAGACCGTTTGTTTCAATTCAAAGACTACAAGGGGTTTTAACTTGTGTTATTTGCGTGGAACTCATCACAAAGACTGTCAAAAAAGAATATGGATGTGTAATACCTCTGGTTCCAACAGTTTTACACTCAAACTAAAGCGTTACAATATTTTAGTAGTCAATACATTTTTCTCTCCGTACAATATAAAACGTTTCAAATTGAATCCAGATGAAGGAGTTGTTGTGAGTCAAAGCTGAGATGAGTTAACCAGGCATCTCCACATGAATGTTTCAATGAACAATGGGCCCTGTTGAAATGATTTATTATTAGTCTCATATTAGGGCTCTTTGCCTTCGTCTGTTACAGAAATAGTCACTTACAGTTGGTGCTGTCGTACAAAGTCTGCAAACTGCCGATCCTTAGTGTATAGTTCCAGTATCCTCATGCGGTCCTGAATTTCCTGAAGGGAAAGAACCAGAGACAGTTATGTAACGGTAGAGGTAGTTGTGGGGTCAGATCATTCCAGACTGCACGCCCACAGTTGGTCTGTCTACGCAGGTTAGCTTAGGCTAAAGACTGACTAAAAATAAAGTCTTTGCTGAACTTTGACCTGATGATCCACTACACTCACAAACAATGACACAATGGCAACACTTTTACATGAAGGTTACCATATATATTATGTAACAACATAACCACACCCACAGTAAAAATGGTACTATGTAGTAAGCTATGAACTATATATAACTGCTATGAAGTTACCATTCGTCAAGGTTTTAGCAGTACAAGTTATGACACAATCGAAACATTCTACGGGAGAGGTTTTGCTGCGGTAAATGTACGTTGTTATGGTAACACAACTTTCAACTTCCCCTGTACAACATCAACTTTCCCCTACCACCCCTCCCCTGTACGGTGTCATCTTACACTTAAATAATTACTTAGTTAACTTGCTCTAATAACAATTAATAACATTTAACTATACTGTCATTCTTCGATAACAATGTTTTTACTACAAGTTTTGCTTTGTGGTTGACCTCAACCTTAAAGTAAAGTGTTGCTGAAAGATTTCATGGAGAGGCCGTCAAAAACAAAGTTTAATTAATAATAAATAACTAAAAATATTATTATTTCTCCGTCCCTCCCTATTGCTATTTCCCACTAGGCTGAATTGCGTCTGTGTAAGCTACCTGATTACTTAGGTCACTGTTGTCGTAGACGTGACGTATATCCTCATTGCTGAAGTCCGCCAAGGAGTTGCCGTTGCCACGACGAGCGTCGTCGTCGTAGCGACGGTAGTACTGCACTGTCATGGCGTCGTTCTCGAACATGGGGTTGTATTTGGTAGCGCGCTCCAAAGACGGCGTGCTGTCGCCGTGACTACAGGACACGGGGGAGGAGGAGGCGGGAAGAAGGAAGGCACAGAGAACAAGGGATATTAGTCACCGTACGCCATGACAGATTTAGACACGGACAGAACGCAGACACTGCTGCTGTGGATGGGCTTGACTCTCGTTAGTGTGCTGGAAATGACGTCAGGCTTTGCTCGCAGACGGTATTGACATCACATGGCGTCCTAAGGCTTGTTAAACAGGATTCCAACCAGCTGGTCAAGTATGTGGGCACTGCCCATCAGACGCATTATGTCACTCTTTTCCTGTTCCAAAGCTTTTCCCTTCTTTAACCTTAACTGGCAAGACTCTCTCAGCACATGACCGAGCTTTCATGTGCATTTCCCCAAAGAGAGCTGAAACTGGCAACATGGATAGACAGTTGCTCATTTCTCCTGTCATGTCACAGCCACTTGTCTCTTTGAATCATGGTCCGAGAGGAACACAAACATTGACACATCAGTGCAACCTTTAATGGAGTGTCCACCATCCAATCTAAATTTTGTCCAACGCTTTTTACACAGGGATCCAGCGTGCGCCTTTTAGCGCCTAAAACCTGTCGCAGATGTTCCATAAATTGCACAGTTGTCTGAAACGTCTCCGCATCTGACCCAAAAAGCGGCCTCAATCTGGATGTCGTGAACCTGTTACTGTTTACGACCCACTGTGTAAGTGCTGTCTCTGCTTACCTAACTGTCCCACGGTGCTACGTCAGGCAACCACCCAAGACCTGTCCATCACTACCTGACTGTATGTGCAAGGGCAAACACAGACCCCATAGTGACCCCTGGAACTCATGCCTCTAAACACAATCAGGGCTGTTTTGATGTTTTTCAATAAACATGTCCTTGTCAGTTTATAAGAAAACAAAATGGATGCCAAATGGATTCAGCACAGTCTCTTGGGCCTGTTCTTTTCGACTGGTTTTTGGGTCAAGCATCGCTATAGAGATCCCTAGGCTTCAAAGGTCCATCAATCCAAACCTTTAAATAAAGTCATTCATATCTGTCTACATAGTTATATCCCCATTCATGTCTTTGTTTAGTTACCTACTTCAGATCAAAGGTTTATTTTTATTTTCAGTTAGTTCTGGTCCACTCAGCAAATTTCAAACTTTTTTCAAATGATAATAAGAATATTATCTGTTCAATTGAATTATTTTCCAGCTGGTGCTTACCGTAGTGGGTCTTCTGAATCGTCCTTGTCATAACTGTCTCTGAGTGTCCTTGTCAAGAAGAAGACAATGCCAGAGGCCAAAAACAGAAAGCCAGCCACGGAAGCGATGGCAATGCCAACAACCAACGGTTCTGAAACGTACTCTTCACAGTGTTCTCCCCGGTACCACCAGTTCTCCCCCACACGACATCTAGAACACAGGAAACGGCACAGCATCAGAACCACACAGACACGGGCAAGACGTAAACCTTCAGAAACACTCACACACCTTGACAAAAACTGTATCTAAACCCTCTACTCACAAACATTGTGATCTAAACAGGCCAAATCCAAGGTCGTATTCGTTTTTAAGGGAGCATCTCTAAATGTCTGCCCACCTGCAGATGGCTCCCTTGCCAGGAATGATGTCACACTTTCCGTCGTTCAGACAGAAGTCTTCCTGCACCTCACAGATGCTCTGACAAGGCAAGCTATCCACGCTGAAGTAACCGGCGTTGCACACGCACTCCGCCTCTCCAGACCACCGGTTCACCATGCATTTAGAGAACTCATTGCAGGCCTGGAACTTGCAAGGGTCTGCTTTGTGACCTGTTAGCAAGAGAACATAGACATGTTGTTTTGCTTGTCTGAGGCTTCTCTCATACAAAAGGGGAAAAAAGTGAACGTTCCTTGTTATAGAAACCCCTGCAATTCACGCTTCCTGTTATAGTATGAGTACATGGATGGATATAAATGGGCTGGGCTGCCTTTGAAATGGGCATGTGTGATGTCCAAGATCTGGATGTCCCTACATTGACCCTGGTGGAGACTAGACGCACTGTGACTCAGCTTGTATTAGAAGTCCATGCTGAGATGTGAGTACATTACTTATGATCGGCTCAGACAGTTTATGAAAAGGGCTCAGCTTAGTTGGAGGATAGACAACGAACATAGACACATGCACGGGATTAGGATGACTCATCCATATCCTGCAGTATGATATGTCTGGTCATGTATGAGCCAGACAGATTAGGATTAGATCATACACGTTCCCATGGATACGGTTTCAAAAGCATTAGGAGTTTCCAGGTGACCAGCGACCTGTTTCGAAAGTCCGCTCTTGACAACTGACACTTCAGTTCAAAACATACGCGGAAAAATAACGTTGCAGTAGATTGTACCTGATTCTACATCCAGAGAATGCTTGTCTATAGCCATTGTACCTGAGTCTACATCCAGCAAATGCTTATGTATAGCCATTGTACCTGAGTCTACATCCAGCAAATGCTTATGTATAGCCATTGTACCTGATTCTACATCCAGAGAATGCTCGTCTATAGCCATTGTACCTGAGTCTACATCCAGCAAATGCTTGTGTATAGCCATTGTACCTGATTCTACATCCAGAGAATGCTCGTCTATAGCCATTGTACCTGATTCTGATTATACATCCAGTGAATGCTTGTCTATAGCCATTGTATCTGATTCTGATTATACATCCAGTGAATGCTTGTCTATAGCCATTGTACCTGATTCTACGTCCAGGGATTGCTTGTCTATGGCCATGTTTTTGGTTTGGTAGGCAGTGTTACAGAAGTCTTCAAGGATCAGGTAAACAGCATTGGTGACTCCTCGAGGCACAGGTTTCCCAAACTTCATCCTGCTGTTCACCACAACGCTGCCATTCCTGAAGTTCAAAATCTCCAAGTTCTGGAAGTTGCTGAGGTTTGACTGCAGGTACGGCACAAGCTGTGGCGGAACCAGGAAACAAAACAGTGGAGTTGTGCTCATCATTGATAACTACTTGCATTGCTAATGCTAATTCCTTTCATTTTTGAATGTCAATAAATAAACAAACAGATCGATCAATAAACACAGAAACGGAAACAATAGATTACCAGTTCTAGAAAACTCTGCTCCAGTTCTTTGTACTCTGCAGAGCTCTTGTTAAAAAGGTCTTCAGAGAACATCATGTTGGTCACCCTGAGGCTGAAAAAGACCATCAAGGCCCGACCGGGGCTAGCTTGCAGAGCAACACCGCTGTCTGCGTCCGAGCCGAGAGCAATACTGGAATACCCACTGCTGTCCCCATCAACGTTGCCTTTCTCATCATACTGGACCACATCGAAGGTAAGGTCGATGTTGTCGGCCATGTTGGAAGAGCCTGCCAGTGAAGGTTGAATCTTCCGTACCGAAGTGGTGTCTTCTAGACCGTAAGTGTTTAGGTCAGGGGTGGTTGGAGTTTGAGGAATGGTAATATCTGCTGCTTCGGGAAGGGTGATGGCGGTCTTCTCTCCTGCAGGCTCAGCCAGCGAGAGCCTTCTGTCATCGGTTGGTGCAGCCATCTCTGTCGGCTTCTCTGTCGGCCTGAATGTTGGCTGGAAGAAAGGAGGTAAGCTTGTGGGAGATTTTTCGGTATCGTTCACGATAACTGCAGGGAGAGTTGAACTAGGAACCTCCGAAGATACTGTGCTTGTTTGAATCCCCTCCTTTTCTTCCTGTAAAGGTACGTCCTCATGCGAGGAATCGTGGTACAGGTGATCTTCTTCAGGCACGGTGTCTGATACGCGTGTGAATGGAGACTCCTTTTCAGGTGAGAAAGGGGTGCTGTGACTCGCGGTCACGAACGGAGTGACTACTGGGGCTGCGGTGGCTGTATTCACGAAAAGGATTTCATCTTGAGTTAAATCCTCGTCAGAGAAATCAACAATTGGGGCAAGGGGGACCGGTTCCTCAGTGTTTTCACGCACTTTTTCTTCCAAAACCTCAACTTCATCGCTGATGTCTTCCATTTCTGGTACCGAAAGTAACGTTTTTTCAGTGAACCATTCAACATCTCGGGGCGTAGCTGTGATCCTGTCGTAGATAGAGTCTTGCACTGTGTTCAGCTCCACATCCACAAAGATTGCTGCCTCGGTGACCGGCTGCATTACGGTTGTGTCTGTGTCCAAGTTATTTAGAGTGAGGGTCTCAACAGTGGTTACCTTCTCAGTGGATGCTATGTCTTCCGAGGACTCAACACTAGCTGTGAGGAGAGCGCTATCAGTGGCCTCTGGGGTGATTGTCACTGGGGTAGTTGTCTCTGTGGTGATTGCCTCTGGGGTGATTGTCTCTGGGGTCGTTGCCTCTGGGGTTGCTGCCTCTGGGGTCGTTGCCTCTGGGGCGATTGTCTCTGGGGTTGTTGTCTCTGGGGTGATTGTCTCTGGGGTGGTTGCCTCTGGGGTTGTTGCCTCTGGGGTCGCTACCTCCGGGGTTGCTGCCTCTGGGGTGGTTGACCCAGGGGTGATTGCCTCTGGGGTCGTTGCCTCTGGGGCGATTGTCTCTGGGGTTGTTGCCTCTGGGGTTGCTGCCTCTGGGGTCGTTGCCTCTGGGATCGCTACCTCTGGGGTCACTGCCTCTGGGGCGATTGTCTCTGGGGTCGTTGCCTCTGGGGTTGTTGTCTCTGGGGTCTCTGCCTCTGGGGTCGTTGTCTCTGGGGTGATTGTCTCTGGGGTCGTTGCCCCTAGGGCGATTGTCTCTGGGGTTGTTGCCTCTGGGGTTGCTGCCTCTGGGGTCGTTGCCTCTGGGGCGATTGCCTCTGGGGTCACTGCCTCTGGGGTTGCTGCCTCTGGGGTGGTTGACCCAGGGGTGGTTGACCCAGGGGTGGTTGATCCATGGGTGGTTGCCTCGAGGAAGCCTGGCCCAGAAGTGGTTGTGTCTGGGGTGGCTGCCTCTGGAGTGGTTCCTTCTGGGGTGATCACAGAGAGTTCCTCCAAGATTTCATGGTCTTCCTGAGATGCATCTATGGGTTCCATCAAAATGGGGGCCTGGCTAGTGTAAGCATCTGGAACATGGTAGTTGGTGGTTGATGCAACGATAGTGGACGCTTCGCTGGGATAATAATCATCATAAATCCCAGAGGCCTCTAATGTTTGCATGGACAGTTCCACTGTCAAGGTCTCCATAGTCCAGAACACAGGGGCTTGGGTGGTGGTCATGAAATGGGGGTTCGTACGGATGTCCTGGGTGACGAGTGTTCTGTCCAGGTACGACTCCTCAACCTCTGGTTCTTCTGTGAGTTCCACTTCAGCTGGGGCATCGCCTGTTTGTGGGATGGAATCCTTGGAGTTTGTTGGTTCAGGCACCTTTAGATCCACAACCTCTGGGTACTGTATGAAATGTGGGGTGGCATCTTCAACCCTTTCCTCATCTTCCTCATCTTCCTCCTCTTCATCCTCTCCTCCACTTTGTTCTGGCTCGGTGTCTGGTGGCGGCATCACCTCCTTCTCAAAGTACTCAGCATTCTCAGAGGCGGTTGTGGGCAGCAATGGCCAGACCTCTACCCCATGGCCATCTCCAGAAAAGCCGGATCCAGATCCGACATCTAACAAGTGATCGTTGAGGCTTTCTTGGTCAGAACCAGAGGGTTCTGGGATAGGGGCCTCCTCAGTTCCTGGGGTGGTCTGTGGTTCTCCAAGAGAGAGGTTGCCAGACACTCCAACCTCTCCTACAGCATTCCCATCAGGGGTATCAGTGCTTGTGGGTTGAGTAAAAGTGTTACCCAGAAGAAAACCCTCTTCTTCAATATTTCCATGATCTAAAACCAGATTAACACATGCAGAAGTTCACGAACAAAATCCCTTCTCTTTAAGACGGGAAACATATTCAAAATAATAGAAAACATACTCTATTTTTACTACACAGCGGAATGGAATGTAAATCGACTGTGTATATATACATATATATATAAACACTTCTCACTCTTAGTAAAAACAGGGGTGACTTTAGTGGATCCCAGGTCCAGAGTTTTATCTGAAAACTCTGTAGATGGTAGAATAGTACTCTCATCCAGAATCAGGACATCGTTTTCACTCGCCACCATGGTCTCCGTGCCCTTCCAGGGTTCAAAGGGCAGAGCGGGGTCAAACAGAAAGTCATCTTTTTTCAGGAAAAGGTCGTTGCTGTCCAGATCTTGTCCAGGAACATCAGGTGGTTTCTCAGCAGCCAGAATGTTATCCTAAAACAAACATTAGACGTTAGAATAATGGGTAAAGTAAACAGCAAAGTTTCTTGCTGAACAGTCTCGCTGGACTCCATACAAAAACACTGTTTGTTTTCATTTCGAACTTTCTCAACACGGTGTTTAAAAGACATTACCATGAGCTCATCCATCATGAGACACAAAGTTCAAACATTTACGTTGCATCTATGTAACATGATATAACTGACTATTTGGGATGCTTGCACATATTGGCATTGACAAAAATATACACATCCTATGATGGCTTGCGAACACATAACCCATAAAGCTTGATTACAGTTTAGTAAACGAGAACCTTAGTAACACTGCCTGTGAACACAACATCAGATAACGACACGCATAATTAGAACAGAAATATGCGGATTTAATTCCCTAAAGAATGAGGCAAAGTTCACAGTCAGAAAAATAAACACATGGGCAAATACCATCTAACTTAGGCAAGATATTATACGACTTTTAAACATGTCAGAACATCCATAGAGAGACAATAGAGAAAGAAGCCATGGCTCACACGTACCACTTGCTCGTTCACAAAAAAAAGAAAAACAAAAAATAACTTCTTAGAAACAATGGAGACAGTTTAGCAGTGAAACAGGGTTTGACCCACATAAGCGGTCCAGATCATGCAAGTGAGCAGCGTTTTATTGTCTTTCACCACTAAGATAAACAAAAGTCTGTTATGGCCTGCGGGCATCAATAAAGATCTTGAAGTTAACGAAAGTCATAATGAATTAACTTCAGATGTGGCCCTTTAAATAGTAGAATTCACGGGGTCTGTCTCTGTGTGTTTAAGACAGAGAGAGAGAGAAAACAGAGAAAGTCCATTTGGTATTCCTTGAGGAATTCTTTAACTGTGCTGCTTGAATTTGTCTTCGAGATTACAAGCCATGTGTGCCAGTTTAATGCATTTGTGTCATCTCTCTATTATATTTGTTATAAAACTTTTTTTTCTTCCTTTTTAAATATTTATTAGTGACAATAATTAGCTCAATACGACATTTCTGAGAATAGCCCGAAAGCATTTCCTGCCAGATACCTACCATGTTATCATCTGTGTCTACTGGGCGGCTTGTAGGCTTTCCAGAGGGCAACAGGTTCTCCACTGCAAAAGAATAAGAGGGTTAAAATCAAGTGAAATGCTTCACATCAGGCTCAAACTGTCTCAGTTTCCTTTTTCTCTACAGGAGCGCGACTTGGACATGGTCCGCCATTTTGTGTCAATAATACATCTCAGTCAAACTAAAAAGCTAAATCCATCACAGTATTTGATATTAAAAGTTTCCTTAGCTGGTCTTTACCATTCTCTAGCTGCAGGGAGTCCGGATCCACATCCAATGTGGTGTTGCTCATGAAGTTGTCTTTGTGCAGGGCTTCTGTGATGTAGTTACGGAAGTCAGTGATGGTGTAGACCACAGTGGGACGCTCTTCAGAGTTGGGGAAGTTTTTCTCCACCGTGTTGGATTGGAGGGTGATGAAGTCCATGGTCTCGTTACTGATACCCGCCGCATCCACCTCCAGAGTCACAGCATAGTGGACGATCACCACCAAACCCCTGAGAGGATATTTGGCGTTAACGCAGCATTAAAGGCCGTGCAAAAGCATTAAGGGTTCATATTGTTTAAAAACCACATATCTGATGTCAGCCCACTAATAGCATTTTCTTGTAAATTCGCCAAAGGTTGTTTAGAGGCAATAAGAGAAGGTTCTAGCATGACAAAACTGACCTAGATACATTTCCAGGCGTGTTCACTGCAAGTGTGGGATGGAAGACCTGAGTATTTTACGATCAGATCCACTTCTACCCTCCTGACAGCTGAATTCCCCGGCTTGAAAACCCTGGCAGGATTGTTTATTGCTGCTTTGCTAACAGACATTATACGAACCCCAAAACTGGGTAGAACTATGGTAGATTTAGGAGTCTCATAGAGCTTATAATACGTTGTCCACAAGTCAATCCTTAGGGAGAAACTGTGGCCGTAAACCACAGGAGAATCGGCCCTCAACACACATTGACGGATGAAAATCAATCTCGTCATAAACCTTCACCCATAATCCCATCGTGACCAGCAGGTGGTCACTGAGACCAAGGGACTTATCCCACTTATGAGGTGATTGGCCATTGTAAGGATATTACTCTACATTAGAGTAAAGCACATCCACTGACAGGTAGACAAAGAGTATAGAATATGAACATGAAGCGCCCATGAAATATCAATGAGAATAGAGAATATATGCCTTCAAGTTAACATGTCAAACATGTAATGGATAACATATGTGAAATATATTGCTTTTATTTTACTTTATGAGCAAACTCCTGTATTTAGAATCAATTGAAAGGATTGTAACCTTGGCTAAACAGAGAAATGCAAGCAGAGCCTGCAGATGTGGGGAAATTTCAGGTTTCTGTGATCTCACTGTGCTTATTCAGAAACATACACATGGATATATCATTAGCAGACACAGGGCAGGACTGTTTTTTGGATATAATAGAGCTGAACTGGGAGCTGAACTGAAATGTGATGAATTTATAAGACTTCAGTGCACTTTCTAACAGGTATTTGTCTTGCCATTTCAGCACTCTGTGGATCATCTTCAACAGTTGCGTGTCAATACTCACTGTCTGCAGTTTATGAGAATGTTTTGTGAGTGATGTGCGCTGACGTGATTGCAATAACTCCGAACAAGTTTTTTACTGTAGGCGTTTATGCTTACCTCTCAAGGTCCTTTTGCGGTCTTCACATGTTGAAAAGAAACACAGAAATGAAGTTAAAGGGCAGTTAGCATGTTTACACTACTCTTTGGGAGGTCAGACTTTAAAGCTCACCTGAATTCAACAACATGGACACTCTTGAACCCTGGTAATCGTTCAAATGCTTCTTCGATCTGAATAAAAGAAAAGAATAGTAAATATGTTCAATGGTTCTTCTATTTCCCATACAAAGCTCAGTGTTTTACCTCCCGGATGGAAAAATAGGTTCCACTGTAGGTTTAGCTTTTTTTTAAACATACTTTAAGACAGACAGATTTCCCTCGATATGCTTATACAAAGGAATCAAACATTAGTTAACACTCAAATTTTTAATCCAGGACTATCAACCATATAATTATTACTACAGTTAGATCATCTGTAACACAGACAGAAACCTTTTGCCAAAGCTCACTTGACTGGGCGCATCCTAAAGCTATCAATTTTCATCAAGAGTCAGAACATGAAACCACTTTTTCTCTCCCTTATAACCAGATCCAAGTCAAGTTAACTTCTGCTGTTTCTATTAAGGGGGATTCCTTTATCCTCGTCGCATTTCCTTTATTAATGACCTCTTGATCTGACATTAAACTAAAATCCACCAATCCGTGACCAAAGCATGGATGAAACTGTGCAGTGGCCAATCCCAGTGATGGGAATACACCGGTACTTTGGTTTCCCAGCTGAGGATGTTTTTCCAGGGCTGTCACTACAGACTCTATCACCAGTGCAACTCAGTGACTCATTGTACTCTGTTCTCATTAAGTTTTCCTGGCAGATTTCCTCTGTGTTCCCCATACCTAGCAAGCCCTGAGATCGACAGTGGCAGATTTCCTCTGTGTTCCCCATACCTAGCAAGCCCTGAGATCGACAGTACAAAAGTTCTAAAGGATGAAAATCTGTACATCTGAGACAACAACAAAAATCGGACAAAATCCTGAGTTAGCGCTATTTAGTCTTTAAGATATCTCGTTACGTAATGTGCTTCATGTTTGTCACTGCAAAAAGATAGTTCAAAGGGTAAGAGGTGTGAAAGAAAGATCATTGGTTCATCAAACCATACAGAGATGTAACCAGAAACTGGCACGTTACAGAAATAGCATGCAGTATCTATCCATTTAGAGTCTCTGAACCGGTTTAAACTAGAATAAAGAGAGTCGTAAATGTACCTTTTCGGTGAACTGTTTGGCCAGTTGTTTGTATTGGACGCTGTATGGATCCCTCAGAGCGTTGTTGTAGGTCTCTCCTTTAAGCCTGATGCTCAGTTCCACAATCTGGTCCTTCATGGGTCTCGACGGCCTCAGCTTCACATCGTCTATCTCGTTTCCAATCTGTACAGAGGACAAGTTGTATAACCACAACGTCCGCATAAACAACACAGTCTAGCGATCGTTTTCATCCCAGGTTTAAGCCGATACAATGATTACTTACGGTATTTTCATCCTCCTCTACAGTCTCGAAGTCTTGGTTTCCAAATATGTCATAATTAGTTTCTTGTTGGACAGTAGTTGTGCCAGAGCCTTTCTGAGTGGCACCGTTATTAGTTTCTTCAACCACAATCCCAACTGTCACATCTGAAGAAACGGCTGACTCAGGAGTGACCTCGTGGCTGACATCCACAGCAGCCTCTCGTGACTCTTCGGGAATTTCTTCTAGAACAGTCTTGGGTGTGACTTCGACAGCAGGCTCAGGAGCGATCTCTAATGGAGACTCTGGGGAAATCTCTACAGCAGATTCTGAATCGGTTTCTTTATCTGAAACCTCTGAGGTCATTGTTAAATCCACTACCACAGCTGTTGGAATAATCTCTGCTACCTCTGAAGTGTCCTTATCTGAATTATCGTCGTCTTCTTCTTCTACAGTTTCTGGAGAGGCCTCACTTGGAAGCTCGAATTCTTCCGGTAAAACTTCAACTGGAGCGATTTCTTTATCGGTCTCTGGAATGGTTCCAACGGTAGCCTTGGGGGCCATTTCAATCTCTGTTTCTGATTTATCTTCTGTTACTATCTCCAGTGCCGTCTCTTCGACTGCCCCAGGGGTATTATCAGCCTCTATATGATCTGCCTGTGCAAACTCTGAAATTATTTCCTCTGTAGAAGCTGAGATGATCTCTTCGACATGCTCTGTCGAGATCGCAATTCCAACTGTTGTTGTATCGACCAGAACGTCAGTCTCCGTTTCCAACTCTTTCGTGGGATTCTGAGTGATTTCCTTGACACTTCCTGCAGTCGTCTCTGCTGAAGGACTTGTAGAAATCTCTACGTTCAGAGTGGTGGTCTCTACGTCAATCTCCAAGGCTCCTTCCCTCGTAGTTTCAGAGGTGGTGACTGGTGTTTTCATTTCCGTTGCTGTTTCACTTGTAGCTTCTGCTTGAGTAGCTTCCTCGACACCTGCAGTGTCTTTAACCGTTTCCTGTGAACCGTCCTCTGCAGTAACTACTGGTGGAATCTCAGTATCTTCCTCGGTCAGAACCTCTTCTGCGTGTACAGCTGTTTCAGAGGGTGCCTCTGTGATGGCGACTGTGACCTGGACAGGTATCTCAGGCTCGGTCACAGATGGGAACTCCTCAGCCTCTGGCTGCGTGTGTTCTGGAGATTCTGTCTTTGACGTCTCTGTAGTGTCCATCTCTGAAGCCTCCAAGGTGGTCGTCTCGGTAACGTCTGTGTTAACCATCCGTACGGCCTCTTGAGTTACAGCCGGAATGTGTCCTAATGTATCCTCAATGAGAACGTGTTCCGTGATGTCATAATTGACAGCTTCCACAGGTTTGTTTGTGGCGATGAAAGTGGCTTCGGAGGGGACAATTACAGTGACTTCAGAGACGACCTCTTGGAAGTTCTGCAAAGGATCATCTGGGGCCTCAAAATCTTCCTCTGGGATTAAATACACCGTTGGGATCGTGCCTGAAAGGTCTTCGGTGGTAAATTTGCTGTCCATCTGAGTGACGTCATCCACAGCAAGATCTGTTGGAACATCTTCAGGAGGCGCCTGGATGTTGTCCTCCGATATGGGCTCTAATAACGCCTCGGTTACTTCAGGTGGGACATCTTCGTTTTTAATATCAGGAATGATCCCCACAGTGTCTTCTAATGAAGCCTCAAGAACAGTATCAGGTACCAACTCTGTAGTTGCCTCTTGAGTCTGCTCAATTTCTGGACTATCCACATCAGGCAAATATGTTGTACCGTCAGCAGCAGTCTCTGGCCAAGGCTCCGAATAAGATTCAGGACTAATCTCTTGAATAGCCTCTGAAAGATCATCATTGGTCTCTGGGATTAACACAACAGCAGCCTCAGAAGGGGCCTCTGAAGTAGCTTCCGATAAGTCTTCTGGAATTAATTCCTCTGTGAATTCTAAAATAACCTCATTAGATGCCGCCGCTGTGTTTAGAGTGCCAACGTCAGTAATGTTTTCTACAGGGGCTTCCGAAGAGGTTTTCGTACTCGACTGCAACGATGGTTCGGACGTTCGCTCCTGATCGGCCCCCGGATCGGCCTCCTCGCTCGTGGTTTCCGGGGCAACCTCAACTGTAGTCTCCGAGGCAACAACCTCCACACTGCCCGCTTGAGAATATTCCACTGCGTTGTCCGTGGCGACGTCAGCAGCAGTGTCTGTGGTCACCTCTTCGTCGACTTCAAGGGTGACCTGATCAGTTGGTGCGTGGGTGACAGAAACAATAGACTCGGTTGTGATTTCCAGCGTCTCGTCCGATGCAAGAAGTGTTGTCACCCCAACAGTCTCTCCATGGTCTTTCTGAGTGTGGCCATCATCGCTATCCGTCACCCAAACTGTGGTTCCACGGGACATGTTCTCTTCAATTGCTTGAACAGTCGGGGTAGTTTGTCCTGCATCTGCGGTAAATTCATCAGAAGAAGTGGTTTTCGGAGAGACAATCGCGGTGACCCTTTGTGTTGATAAGTCACTAGTAGCAGTGTTCAAGGCTCCAACGGTGACCTCTGTACTGGTTTCTGAAGAATCACCTCGCATTGTTGGAATTGAATCTGCTGGAGCGACACTGATTTCTTCTTCTATGACTAGATAGAAGAAAAAACAAAGAAAATCACACAAAAATAAACACAGAATGAAATCCTGGGTAAGAACAGATAGAAATAGATACACAACCAGCCATAAACCTTGCCTGTAAATATTTCTCATACTTCTCTTGATAGTGCCTTTGTAAACATTGGACAAATTAATCTATTGTCACCATTACGGTGTACAATGTACTCTGTAACCTATTCACTGCAAATCCGGTCAAAAGGCTGTTGCTAGGCTAAAATCAGAAACAAGTGACACAAAAGTCCACAACCTATCTCTAATGTCTACACGCTCCATTGACCACAGAGGTGTGGCTAAGCCGGATTACAGCTCTATTCTCGGAGCAACGCGTGTCAGTAGCATCAGACAAGCTCCGCAGATCACCAGGACGGAGCTTTGAGAGGGTGAGTGCTACACAGATGGACACAAACTGAAATGACTGACTGACGGAGGGGAACCACTAAATACATGCCTCTTATCTCACTATTGCCAATGAAATCGATATCAATACCGATTGAGTTGCATGTGTTTTTTGCATCAGTTATAACACTCAATTCTGACCATGTGTCAACATTACAGTTCATTCAGACAATTCATTTGAGTAAGACGGTAACCTTTTGGAGCGATGAATACTTCTTCTTCTTCTGCGGGCGGAGCCTCAGAGCTACATGAGAGAGACGATCGGGTCAATACTTCAACGTTAACACAAAGGATGACAAGACAACGTGACGTTTGTAAAAGCGGTGGAACAGTATCCAAATTCGCTCCTTTACTCACCCCTTGGAAAACAGAAATAACTACAGTGTTTTGCTGTGATATGCAAGCTGCTCACAGGAAAGCAAGCTTCTACCAATGTCTGACCTTATCTACCTAATAAGGAAAAGTGGGTAATATTGTTCCAACTAAGCAGGATTATACAAATACAAATACAAATATATTTGATCATAGTGGTTGTATGACTGCTTAGCTGGAAGAAAAGCTTACGCGACCTACAATCATCATTGAGGTGAAGCACGAGTGAAATGATATTTAGTCATTAAAGCCCATCTTATTTATAATTTTGTATATATATTTTGTATCTTGTATACATATACAGTATATATTCTATATATTTGTGTATATATACAGTATATATTAGGTCTTGAATTTGACTGAACTGAAGCCAGTCTGAAGTCAATCCTTTATCCTAAAAAAGGGCTTTAAATGATTGTTGTCCCTGTGTGAGAATTCCCAGACACAACTTCTTTATCTCTGTTAGATTTGATTTATTTTAACGAGGTAGTCAAACGTTCAGGTCCTTCATTAAAAGGCTAAAAAACAGGAAAGCAGAACCTTTCTGTGGGAGTAAGCAAGTGCGGAATGGGAGTCCTAACAAGCAGTGAGACTATACAGCTTGGCGGTCGAAGGAGCAGGGCCGAGGAGGGCCTACCTGCATGAGTTGGGCCTTGAACTGGTGGGCTCACTGACGTGAAGGGAAAGGGGTTGGACCTCATTTGTTCCCATACACCAAGAGACTGGGGGGGGAGGAGTTAACCCTTGCTCTGCCTTCAGGGTCATTTTAATTTGTCTTTTGTACCACGATGGTGGGTCACGGTGACCCGAAGGCAGCACCAGGGTTAAAACAATTTTGTTTGTGAAACAAAACACAAGGCTTCGCGTATGACTTAGACAAGGCTGTTCAAACTCACCTGCTAGCTGCAGTCAAGGCCACTCTCTGAAACAAAGAGTGTTTCTATTAAAATCATATCACACACGTGCACAACCAAACTGCAACGTGCATCAGTGACAGGTGACGAGGAGCAGATGAGCTACTTACACTCCTAACAAGGTTGATGTGCTCCTCTGATTGGCTGAAATTGGCAGCTATGTCCATAACAGTAACAGATCCTTCCTGGCACTTGTCAACCCAAGCTTGATACTCGTTTCTCTGCGGCAGACGATCCCAGAACACCTTAAACGCCTCCCATATGGTCTCCTGACAAACTGAGTTAGATACACACACACACAAAACACATTAGGCCCAACACAAAAGTCAAATACCCGTGAGAACTACGCGTTTGTTTTTTAAACATGTCAGATATTCCACACTTTTGTTCCTGCAAAAAGGTTAAAAAAAAAACGAAATGACGAAATGTTGGCGATGGAGGTTTTTCACACATTTCTCATACGAGGCAAGAATAATCTGTGTTTTGGGTGTGAGACCACAGGCATGTGATTGAGGACCATCAAAAGGTCCTTTGGGGTAGATGTGTGAAGACAGCCAGCCCTCAGGCTGATCCACGTCTGGGCAACTGCTATTTCGGTAGCGATCCTGGTTCACTCTGGGCACTGTGCAGCTTTCACTTCTAAGCTCTACCCAGGTGAAGAGCCACGTGTCCTAGCTGTCTGACAGGCACCACAAAGGTCTTGCTAGTCTGACTGATTGATGTACAGCCACGTTGGTGCCAGATATCCTACCATCTAACTGAAAGCCTTCCATATGGAAGAGTCAGTCAGAGCAAATAAGGTCGGACATTTTAAAATGGGGTTGGACATTCAACTTATTAGTGACAAGTTAGTCACTTTCAAAATAGGCTCAGAGTCTTTGGGTCCTTAGCTATTTTGTCTTCCAGTCAGGTTTCACTAACATGGTTCTGTACAAGTGTTTGACACGAAACAGTGGGAAATATATAAGGGTTATACTGGACATGAATCTAATTTGTAACATGGACAAGAGGCTCAGATACTCATAAAAACAACAAGAATTGAATAGTTGTTTTACTAGCTAATAATCTGGAGAAAATGTCTGCATGCATGTCATATATGTTACATACAAGTAATACATGTATATAAACATGTATATTCTTCCCAAACCTAAACTCATTAGCATGAATGATGTACACAAATTTAATTTGTGTTTTTATTACTTCATTACCACCAGTATGCATAAGAAGATGTCAAGTCAAAGCCAAAGTGAATTGCTTACATACCTCGAAGATGAAAGTATTTCAGATGATTCTCTATGGCTTTGTCCACAGTATCTTGAGTGCATAATCTGACTCCACTGGGGAAAAGAATATTTCTTTTTCTTCTAGATATAGCGCCTTTCTCTTCGTATGGCTTAAGAGCCTGTGTCTGTGGTCCTGTAGGTATGGTTGATTGGCTTGAACTCTCAGAAAAGTATTGAGATTCTGTCCGATTGGTCGTCATGGAACTCACTGCAATCCCATGGCTTGCATCTGCAAAAATCAATCAGATTATTCAGAACCATTAGTCGAGTCACTCGACTGAATTTGCATGCGCCCCTCGCACGTTGCCACGGGTACGTACCTGTTGCCATGTGAATGTATCCTGTCAGAAAGATGCCCAACATAGCCCACATAGAGCTAGTCCTACAAATAAAAGGCATTTTTATAAAGTGGGCTGCAAAAATCAAAGCCTAGGCCTCTATGTTTCTCCTCCTTAACTTAACATCAACGTGGAGGTTTGGTGGACAGTCCAATGGTTCGATCGCATGGTCCAAAAGTGGGTTATTCCTTCAATGTCTATCTGGTGCCATTCCCCCTTGCAGAGCGGTCATGACAGGACTGGAAGAGGGCTCCTCCAACCAAGTAGGCAGATGGGACTTTTCCAACGTTGTAATCCTATTTGGTAAGCTCTAAAGGTGGTTGGAGAAGGCGGGTGCAGGACTTCAGAGTGATAAAGCTTGCTTGTTCAACTTGGGGGGAGAAAAAATCTACATTGTGATACAATGAGAAAATCTCAATCCATTGCACGTTGAAGCGTTCTACGTTTTAGAAGACAACAAAAATTGCGCAGTTAAAATTCTCAATCAAAGTAAACTCAAACTTAATTTGATTAATGGCTGATCCTTCTTGGATACACTATATATATATATCCAATGATTACAATTACTAATGTAAGTGAGACTATTGCTGAGACTGTAATTGGAACGTCAGTAGAATTACTACATACTACTCTTTGTTATCTCATCATTGTTGTCGTAGGCACCCATTACTTAAGATGTCATTTTTACGAATACCGAACAAAATAAATCATACAAAATCATATAACAATTGTTCTTCATTTTCTTTGACAGATTGTATTTAGAGTACATGCAAAACATGCCACAAGGAAATCGATGATATAAACAAGGAACAGCCACGAGAACTTGCGATGTCAGTGTCCCCGTTCTCTTAAGATTGACACACATACTGATAACACCTCCTCATGCACACACACCCTCATACACACCCTCACTCACTCCTCTCACACACACACCCTTATGCACACACACACACCCTCATACACACCCTCACTCACCCCCTCGCACACACACATTCATACACACACACCCTCATACACACCCTCACTCACCCCCTCACACACACCCTCATACACACACACTCTCTCACACACACCCTCATACACACACCATCACAACTACCCCCCCATCTCTCTCTCACATACACACACTCACACACTCCCTCACACACACACACAGAAATAACCCGAGATGTCAGTATCCAGTGTTTGTTGTGCCTGACTCTTTTCACTGTACGACAACAAAAGCCTGTGATTACAGAGGACAGGCTGATTGAGAAGTGAGTAACTCCACCTCTGTGACACTAAGCCTCTCTGACCTGCGCGACATTTCAGCTCAGAGCAAGGAACAAGCTGGGATGTCTCTGGAAGCTGGCTAGCAGCGATGTTAGGAGCGGCTGGTTTAAAGTAAAGGAGACTAGAAAAGATTTGTATCAGAAAACCAACATTTCAAAGGGGTGAGGAGGCCGATTTCCTCATTGTGTTCCATTTAAATGAGTTGTGGTGTGGCAGCAACACTGAAAGTCATCCGCCCTGAGATGTAGATCCATGACTTAGTCGGGACAGTGACCAATCACCTCGAGTTTCATCATAGAACGAAGCCAGGTAACGCTTTAGCGGTTTGCTTCAACCTCAGACACCCTCCCGTATCTGAGGCCGTACAGATCCACACCGGTTACGACCGGCGAGGGTTCATTCTAGTTCGGTTGCGTGCCTTTTCGCTTGTGATCTGGCTGGAGACGACTATCGCTATTGACGTGCCATTTACTATCAAGTAATTAGCCAGGTGGTCTTAGGTGAGGTCTGGCTGGCAGGATTAGGACTGTCAGAAGGACAAACTGTGAATGAAGAGGTCATACACTGACTTCCTGATTTACGCTTCAACTAGGAACCCCCCGATTAGTGACAGTTGGCGCCAAGTTCAACTCATTTTAGTGAAACTTTAGGAATTACGTGATAACGGTGAGACGGCAGAATGAACTTCTTGACCCTAAACTCATTCGGTTGTGATGAGTCTGTTTGGCCTTCATCTGTCTTTGTGTTTTTGATTTTCTTTATATCAGATGATTTCCACTCAATTGTCACAAAATGTGGCAAAGAAGTATTCAGTAGCAATGACAGTCCTTATTAAACGATACTTAAGCTACTGGGAAGCAGCTCTACCTAGTAGGCTACAGATAATGGTTCAGGGAACGGATAAGACAATTACAAACAGACAAGAGTGGCAGCTAAGAAACTTAAAACAGTGTAAACAATGAATCGTCTATAATTAACCTATTATCTGCAGCTTATTGTGGGTATTGGCAGGCGATAGTCTTCATTTGCCAGGCCCATTCAGTTCGTCACAGGATACTTACAAGATGACTTTGAAGCAAGGGGGGGCGTCAACAATGGTAGACGTCTTTTATTGGATACAACCGTCAACAGATGGGGAGTTTCAGTCTGCGTCCAGTTAAGTCCCGTCCAGATGGAATAATACTGCCTTCCTGGACGTAAACAATAGTCACTGTAAAGTCCCTCTGATGAATAAAAACAACAGGGTTGTCCCTGTGTTGAGTGAGTTAATGGAAGCCGTTTAGTAACCTTGCGGGTAGTCTGTGTGAGCAGATGTATGTGATGTGGGTGTTTTAGAAAGGCAGGAAAATCCCCGTTGAGTTGGTTCAGGGAGCAAAACAAAATCCCCAAATTGACTGGTGACTGGTGAGTAATTGAAATGTTATACACTTAGCGCAAATCCTGGGAAAACCGTTAGTCACCGAAGAGAGTTCAGACCAAGTACCCGTCTAGCATCGATTTATCGTCTAGTCTCCAAATTCACTTCGGAGGTGTATTGGAGCAGATTCCTATGAAAGGGGAGATTACTAGGACACAGGGGGAGGTCAGAACCCCATCTTTGGCTGAAGTACTAAATCTGTCTAATCTTGAAGTCGGACTCAGATTAGCTTTCCCGACGGCGCGCTGGAGTCCTTCGTTACCTCATTCTCTGTCTGCTCTCGTCTGACAATCACGACCTCCTCTACTTATCAATAGAGATTAGAGATCTGTCAAGCACTGAACCCTGCCCTTCCATTGGCCACTGACATTTACTCTTTTAACCAAGTCAACATATAAAACAGGCAAAACGAATTTGATTCGGAAGAAGGCTAACTGTTTTTCCGTTCGTCAAACTTAAATCTAAATGATTGTTTGTAGCTGTCGAGCTCAAACCTTTGGCAGAAATAGTTGGAGTCTTCGTAAAGAGTCTTCCTTTCGCTACCACAGACAAACTCGTTTCAGCCAAACCATTTGTGCCACTGAGAATTAAACTGTAGACTACCTCTTATTTGAGATATAGGCCTGTTCTCTATAACAGTACATTTTTGCCCTCTGACCTATGCGGTCAATGCCGTTTTTGTGGGGTCTTGTGTATTTTGATGATTTCTTCAGTCAGAAAGAGATGAAATTCGGTATTTCCTATTCAAATCTATGGAGAGACGAGAGGTGAGGCACGGACAAGCATAGGCGCCATCCAGATTGCGCAATCCCTCACAAACTGGATTGAGCGCCTGCAAATGGGACGTGCTTGTTGCCATTTATGTGTGTGTTTACAATATGTCGTTTGAATAAACGTGTATCACACGTCTTAATGTACATAGCGTTAGGTAATGTATTACATGTATGTGTGTAATATTTCAGTTTTACTGATTTGACAAAACCACGAGGAAAATATTTGCCTTGAGGAAGCCAGTACATCTGCCCCAATAAAGGCGGCGATAGTGAGTCTGCTGTTTAGAGTTCATGAGGGGGTTACTCTAGTCAAAGAAAAAACACCATAACAACAAATGCGACGCTAGATCTTAGCTTTGATTTCTCGTCCTAAAAATTGATAATTTGATTTCTTAACTAAGACATTTTTCAAAGCTGAACTTTCATTCAAAACAAGATTTCATAAATATTGGGAAACCGACGCCAGAACTACTAGGTTTGCTTAAAACGACGGGAGTCGGGAACAGACGGGAAACGACTCGGTGTTTTGAAACTGATTGGTGTTCCGATTAGCATCCTACTGTATGTTTGTAAATGTGACTTGTGAGTCAATGCCTCCCCTACTCCAAACCTCACCGTACGTCAGTGCAGCACATACCTCTCTAAATCAGAGAGGGCAGTTCGGGAATCTGCTTAAATCCTCTTCCGATCAGAAGGCCACGTACACCCATATGGTCTAAGCTTGGCGATTCTAAGCTTTATTTTATGACATCAACCGTTTCCCGTTAGTCAAATGACGCCCAAATTCTGTCAACCATACATATAAACTAGCAAAACCAGAGAAACTAAACAAGCGACTACTTGCGATGTTCGTTTTTTATTTTTATTTTTTAGGATTGTGAACAGACTTAAACCCCCTCACTTTTGACCCTAACCTACAGTCCACTCAAAGGTCATGGCACATTATGGCTGAACACAGACGGTAAAACCCTGAAAGCGGTAGACTTGCCAATCTCAGATCTGAACTGATTTTAGTTGAACTGATCTTAGCCTTAGCTCAATCCCTTTCGGCTGAGCTGGGATAAGCAGTATAGATTTCCTTAATGGATACGATGAACCACGAAGCCACTGCTAGCCATACTGTACAACCGCAACTTAATTTAGTCAAAACTAGCTAAAGGCCCAAGCATAACTGCGGTGTCTGTACGTGTCTAGACTATACATGTTCTGCTATGCACTTTGAGTTTTGATTATAGCGTACATGAGATGTACTGTGATCATGATTGTTATTTTAATAGCTAATTTGATTTAGCTAAAGTGATTTAGATACAATGGATTCACAAAGCTGTAGTGGAGTCAGCTCATCTACTGGAATGTGTGTGTATGTGTGTGTCTTTTCTGTGTGTGTGTGTGTGTGTGTGTGTGTCTGGGCCCTAATGCTTTTCATCGCAGCCCTAAAATGACAAGAAGCTGTGCGACTAAGACAAAGCCTGCAATCATCTAAAAACACAGTCTACCCTCTCTACCCAATTAAAGGCATCAGCTTAATGCTTGCTGTGACGCTAACCAATAAATTGATTAGCTACTTGCCAGAACTCAGACTGTGTATACGAGAACAGCAGGAGAAGGACTTAGTGCTACGGAGACCTGCTGCTTTTTTACCTGAAAAATGAACAAACGGAGGGATGTTTGTGAGTTATCACATTGTAAGAGTGCTTGTGGGACGTTTACTCAGTTTTGCCCATGCCGACTAAACAGCTGCAACATGTGGAAAGCCACAACACCCCTGCCAAACAGTTTGACTTGTTTGTAGCGAAGCCTTATTGTCTACAGCTGCATACAATCTCCTTAATAAAAAGAAAAACAGAATATAAAACCAGAGTTCTTGTTTTGTGTATTTCGGTGGGAGACGTTGCAATGCTCACTGTCAGTGCTGTACTGGTCCATGTTTCAGTGCATATATTTCACTGGTCTTCATCACGATCGGCTCACGACGCAAACATTTGCCAATCTATTCCAACAATAATCGTTCGAAAAGAGAACATAAATATTTACACTTTAGGAAAAAATATTTTATTCAAGCCAACATCCAACAATTCCATTCGCTTCGTTATACCTGAGTGAACATTAAATTATGTGCAATAGTTTTTAAAATAAATTATTCTTCATACCATCAACATCTAAAGGAATGTACAGATGGAATTTAGATTTAGAATCTCTTTATAAAAGAAGGTATTCGCAGTGTTGGCGCAGTAATGTCCACAGGAAATGATTTTTAAAAATCACAGGTCAACTTCCACTCTTCCTTGGTCACCCGTTTCCGACATCGTGGTCGCCTTGACAACCATGCATCTGCATGACTAATCTCCGGATCTCCTCCCTCTTTCGCCACACCCGTTGTCGTGGAAACCAGTGTTCCAGGCGGACAGGGAGGTCAAAGTGCACCACAGGGTTCTAGAGAGAACAGCAATCGCAGGGTTAATACCAGAACACAATCTGCCAAAGTTTGTCCTACTCTGAGGACAGAGTGTGAGTGTTTGAGAGTGTGTGAGAGAGTGTTTGAGAGTGTTTGAGAGTGTGTGAGAGAGTGTTTGAGAGTGTCTGAGAGAGTGTATGAGAGAGTGTTTGAGAGAGTGTTTGAGAGAGTGTGAGAGAGTGTTTGAGAGAGTGTGAGCGTGTTGGAGAGAGAGTCAGAGAATGTGAGCGTGTTGGAGAGAGTCAAAGAATGTGAGCGTGTGTGAGAGAGTGTGAGAGAATGTGAGCGTGTGTGAGAGAATGTGAGCTTGTGTGAGAGATTGTGAGAGAATGTGAGCCTGTGTGAGAGATTGTGAGAGAATGTGAGCGTGTGTGAGAGATTGTGAGAGAATGTGAGCGTGTGTGAGAGATTGTGAGCGTGTTGGAGAGAGTGTGAGAGAATGTGAGCGTGTGTGAGAGAGTGTGAGAGTGTTGGAGAGAGTGTGAGAGAATGTGAGCGTGTGTGAGAGTGTGAGAGAATGTGAGCGTGTTGGAGAGAGTGAGAGAGTGTGAGAGAGAGAGAGAGAGTGTGAGAGAGAGTGTGAGAGAGAGAGTGTGAGAGAGAGAGAGAGAGAGTGTGAGAGAGAGCGAGAGTGAGAGAGAGAGAGAGAGAGAGAGTGATTGTGAGAGTTACAGTGGGCGAATACCTGCAGAAAGCTCTCCACATACTGCAGCAGGTAGAGGCCGCAGTCGCTGCTGTTGTCCTGTAGGGGGACGCGGCAGTGCGAACTCTTAATGTTGTCTGCCGTGAACTCTCTGGAGGTGCACCTCCGCACCTCCCACTCCACCTGCAGGTACCTGATGAGGAGAACAGAGTCAGGAGGGAGACGCACACACGCAAACTGTTTATCCATCTATCCTTCTAGGGAATAACAATGCTGCCCCTTTAAATACGGGGGGAAAAGTTCAGTATGGTCCTTGGAAAGATAGTTAAACCACACAACCACAGAGAACAAGGTTAATCACTTACTCTCTCAGGAGCTTGAAGATGCGGTCGTGGTAAGACAGCTTCAGGGAATCCATGACCAGAATACAGGGTCTACCAATGAGAGGGTGAGGGTGAGGAAAACTAGCCAATGAGATGTGGCACAAACTCACCGAAACGCGAAGTACAGGATGGGTTTGAAAATATGAAATATGAAGAGAACAAGCAAGGTCGTACCTTTTACAGATGGTCTGTCTTTGACAACCATCTTGGGTGCACTCCTGGCATTAAAAGAAACACACACACGCACGCGCACACACACACACACACACACACAGAAAAAAAGTGTCAACTCTCACACAAGCCTGGTCTTGAATCAGTAGAATTTGATGCACACACAAGTTTGAACCAGGGCCCAACAAGAACCAGTTCCAGGCCATTGATACCCGAAGACAAACAGAGAGTTCAGAACTAGTCAGAGCCACCACACATGGGTGGCGTACGTACCGGTGCATGGTGTGATCCCTGAGCGTACGAGTTTGGCCTCATGCAACCTGAAACAGACAAACAGTCAACACCAAAAAAAAGAATAACAAGCACCAAATGCGTTTGAGTTTTATTTACTGCACAGGGTCCAGTGGAGTGATAGCCAAGAAGGCTTGCTCCGTAAATTCTTGTTCCTTGGCTTGTGTTCCTAGGTCATAATATATAGGCATATCAGTTCATTTGCTCTTGGATAACGTTCACTAACGGCTAAGCTAGGCTAATGTTCTAGGGATCTCCAGTTGGGGTCTATAAAACTTGAGTCATGTGCTTCTGGTGTTCTACACCACCCAAACCTCCAACACATGTTTTTTGATGAGCTGTTAAAATCCTGAATCTTGCGACAGATTCCATTTCAGAACATTTCTGGTGCAATCTTAGTTCGTCATCACGAACGGACAATATGCGGACATCCCGTTCGCAGTTACACAGACTGCCTGTTCCAGAACAGTCGTGAGACAGGTTCTGCCAGGGTACAGACAGGGTACATTCCACCAGCGAACACACAGTCTTGTCCAACCCACCTGCTCTCCTCTCTGGGGTGGCGCTGAGGGGGGCGGAGCTTTGGGGGGCGGAGCCTCCGGGGGAACTCTCCTCTGAACCCTTCTGTCTCCCTCTGAGGCTGCCGCTTCCCCCTGCTGGGGCGGGGTGGAGCCACGCTGTGACACAGGCATCTTCCAGACCAGGGAAACAGATGATGACCAAGTACCAGTGGGCTCTGAGGAAAGGGGGGGGGGGGGGTGGAGGAACACAGGGAAGGTGAGACAGAGGAACAGGCCAGGCTGTACTGCATCTCCCTGCTGTTGATTCTTATTTGACGTCCATACTCTCAAACAGCCCTAGAACACAGCATGCTAGCACTCAACAGCCAGAGAACAAACCAGCATGTGGGTTCCTCTGAGCACACCAGGTTCTCTCCTACCCTGGTTACTTTCATAAGAACACACTGCAACCATGGAAATACATATCTAAGACATTGGATAGAAGTTGATGTATTCATCCATCAACAGTTCTGGGTAATTGAGAATGTTTTTCTTTTCTTTTTTTCTTTTTTTAATCGAAGCTCGTCTACAATTTTAAAGGAAGGAGGGAGAAACATAATGTACTTTGCAAAATGAAGCCATTTAGGTTCGAACTTGTGTCATGACTAAGGGAGTGAAACTATTGACGTCAAAGTGAGGGTCAGAAATAGTTGCGGTTGGATACTTGGTGAAGATTTCAAGTAACAGTCAATAGAACAGTCTCATTAAATATGTAGGAAAAATTTTTGGGAAAAAGGTACGAAATAAATCTACCATCAGATACTTCAGGGCCGATTGGCAGAAATAAGACTTAAGAATTGTAAATGTTTGGCTGGACAAGGTGGAGTGACGTGAAAAGATGAAACATCCTCCAACCAAAGCAAAACTTTGGTTTGATTCTAAGTTCTATTTCTAGATCGTTCAATTTCCAGGTTCTAGATTGTTTCATTTATATAGTGTTCAATTTCTAGATTCTAGATGTTCCATTTCTAGATTGTTCCATTTTTAGATTCTAGATCGTTCCATTTCTAGATGATTCCAATCCTAGATTGTTCAATGTCTGTCTTGAAGACTGGAGACATGGTCTGTTAGGCTAGCTAGCACTCCACTGAGAACGCCACAAATCTCCCTTTATAATTTGGCCCTTAGGATGTATGTAAACATGCTCCGCATGGCTCCCTTCTTCATGCATAACTGGCAGAGCAGAGTACACCAGGGAGCGAGAGAGAGGGAGAGAGAGCACAGAACACCAGGGAGAGAGAGCGCAAACAACACCAGGGAGAGAGAGAGAGAGAGAGAGAGAGAGAGCGAGAGAGAGAGCGAGAGAGAGAGCGAGCACAGAACACCAGGGAGAGAGAGAGAGAGAGAAAGAGAAAGAGAGAGAGGGAGAGAGAGAGAGGGAGAGAGAGCACAGAACACCAGGGAGCAAGAGAGAGCGCAAACAGCACCAGGAAGAGAGAGATGGCACAGAACACAAGGGAAAGAGAAAGGAAGAGAGAGGAACAGCAAGAAAGCAAAACACTATATTACTAAACACTATAAGCTAAATCTCTACGTTGGTGGGCCCCCTTGTTGACACTGTGTTTCACTTTCTGTGTTTTTCACGGCTTTCAACAGAAGGTGGCAGGAACCAGATCCATGCTCCTCTGCTCCCCTTAGCGGAGCACGTGAAGATGGGGAGGAAGGGAGAACTTGTGTCATGACTAAGGGAGTGAAACTATTGACGTCAAAGTGAGGGTCAGAAATAGTTGCGGTTGGATACTTGGTGAAGATTTCAAGTAACAGTCAATAGAACAGTCTCATTAAATATGTAGGAAAAAATTTTGGGAAAAAGGTACGAAATAAATCTACCATCAGATACTTCAGGGCCGATTGGCAGAAATAAGACTTAAGAATTGTAAATGTTTGGCTGGACAAGGTGGAGTGACGTGAAAAGATGAAACATCCTCCAACCAAAGCAAAACTTTGGTTCTATTTCTAGATCGTTCAATTTCCAGGTTCTAGATTGTTTAATTTATATAGTGTTCAATTTCTAGATTCAAGACTGTTTCATTTCTAGATTTACACATTTCCAGATTCTAGATGTTCCATTTCTAGATTGTTCCATTTCCAGATTCTAGATCGTTCCATTTCTAGATGATTCCAATCCTAGATTGTTCAATGTCTGTCTTGAAGACTGGAGACATGGTCTGTTAGGCTAGCTAGCGCTCCACTGAGAACGCCACAAATCTCCCTTTATAATTTGGCCCTTAGGATGTATGTAAACATGCTCCGCATGGCTCCCTTCTTCATGCATAACTGGCAGAGCAGAGTACACCAGGGGAGCGAGAGAGAGGGAGAGAGAGCACAGTAACACCAAGGGAGAGAGAGGCAACACACCAGCGGAGAGAGAGAGAGAGAGAGAGAGAGACTGAGAGAGACGAAGATGAGAGAGAGAGAGAGAGAGAGAGAGAGAGAAATGAGGAAGAGAAACGAGAGAGAGGGAGAGAAGGAGAGAGAGCACCGACACCAGGGAGCAAGAGAGAGCGCAAACAGCACCAGGAAGAGAGAGATGGCACAGAACACAAGGGAAGAGAAAGGAAGAGAGGGAACAGCAGAAAGCAAAAACACTATATTACTAAAACACTATAAGCTAAATCCTACGTTGTGGGCCCCTTGTGACACTGTGTTCACTTTCTGTGTTGTTTACGGGCTATTCACAGAAGGTTGGCCAGGAACCAGACCATGCTGCCTCTGCTCCCTTAGCGGAGCACGTGAAGATGGGGAGGAAGGAGTGAGAGAGGGAGGGGGAGAGAGGGAGGCAGGGAGCACCAGGGGAAAACTGGACACATTGATCTGGTTTGGAGGTACTGATTCTGCCAGATGGGGTAGTGAGGCCATGAGTGTGTGTGAGTGTGTGTGTGTGGGGGGGGGGGGGGGGGGGGGAGAGTCACAGCTTCCCAGAGTACAAGATGGAGAAACCAAAAAAAGAAACATGGAGAAAGACAAAGTGTACGTGTGTTCCTTCACACAGGATGGAATGTACCAGAAGGCACCACACACTGTTAAAGGAGAGAGAGTGTATAGGTGGGTGTAGATGCACGTAATCCTAATTAATCCCTAAAGCTGACTCACTCATGGTTGACTGGAACAAACAGGAAGTCTTTGTTGAAGATGTCAACGTTGCGCGTCCAAGTCTTCACGCGCTGATGCCTTCGGTTCCGTGGCCTGCAGACAGACAACACACTCCTTATACACAACACACACACACACCTTACCTCCCACATGGACACAAAACACACAACACACACACACCTTACCTCCCACACGGACACAAAACACACTTTCCTTCCCACACAGACACAACACAGACAGCTGACCTCACATGAGGCAAAGACTAAAGAACACAGCACACACTTCAAACCACCAAAGTCAGACAGGAATCATCAGATGAACATTCTCCTCCTCACACTACAAAACAGAACGGATTCCGACCTCTGTGCTACCGAGTCATCGCACGTTCCTACATGGTAATGCCTCCTCAGGTTAGGTTCCTACATGATAATGCCTCCTCAGGTTACGTTCCTACATGACAATGCCTCCTCAGGTTAGGTTCCTACATGGTAATGCCTCTTCAGGTTAGGTTCCTACATGATAATGCCTCTTCAGGTTAGGTTCCTACATGATAATGCCTCCTCAGGTTAGGTTCCTACATGGTAATGCCTCCTCAGGTTAGGTTCCTACATGATAATGCCTCCTCAGGTTAGGTTCCTACATGGTAATGCCTCCTCAAGTTAGGTTCCTACATGGTAATGCCTCCTCAGGTTAGGTTCCTACAAAGTAATGCCTCCTCAGGTTACGTTCCTACATGATAATGCCTCTTCAGGTTAGGTTCCTACATGATAATGCCTCCTCAGGTTAGGTTCCTACAAAGTAATGCCTCCTCTGGTTACGTTCCTACATGATAATGCCTCCTCAGGTTAGGTTCCTACAAAGTAATGCCTCCTCAGGTTAGGTTCCTACATGGTAATGCCTCCTCAGGTTAGGTTCCTACAAGGTCATGCCTCCTCAGGTTACGTTCCTACATGATAATGCCTCCTCAGGTTACGTTCCTACATGATAATGCCTCCTCAGGTTAGGTTCCTACATGGTAATGCCTCCTCAGGTTAGGTTCCTACATGGTAATGCCTCCTCAGGTTAGGTTCCTACATGATAATGCCTCCTCAGGTTAGGTTCCTACATGGTAATGCCTCCTCAGGTTAGGTTCCTACATGATAATGCCTCCTCAGGTTAGGTTTCTACATGGTAATGCCTCCTCAGGTTACGTTCCTACATGATAATGCCTCCTCAGGTTAGGTTTTATTCCTAACATGATAATGCCTTCCTCAGGTTAGGTTCTCTTCCACCCTTAAAAACTTCCTCTGCAGCTCTCTCAAGTTCCCCTGCCTGCCAGCTGCGGGGTTGGAGCGTGCTGTAGCTGCCAGCAGGAACCGTGAGAGTGCCCCCCGCGAGGCCATGTGAGGAGAGGCACTGGGTTCAGGTTAGGTTCCTACATGATAATGCCTCCTCAGGTTACGTTCCTACATGACAATGCCTCCTCAGGTTAGGTTCCTACAAAGTAATGCCTCCTCAGGTTACGTTCCTACATGACAATGCCTCCTCAGGTTAGGTTCCTACAAAGTAATGCCTCCTCAGGTTACGTTCCTACATGACAATGCCTCCTCAGGTTAGGTTCCTACAAAGTAATGCCTCCTCAGGTTACGTTCCTACATGACAATGCCTCCTCAGGTTAGGTTCCTACAAAGTAATGCCTCCTCAGGTTACGTTCCTACATGACAATGCCTCCTCAGGTTAGGTTCCTACAAAGTAATGCCTCCTCAGGTTACGTTCCTACATGACAATGCCTCCTCAGGTTAGGTTCCTACAAAGTAATGCCTCCTCAGGTTAGGTTTCTACATGGTAATGCCTCCTCAGGTTAGGTTCCTACATGATAATGCCTCCTCAGGTTAGGTTTCTACATGATAATGCCTCCTCAGGTTAGGTCCTCTCCCCACTAACTTCCTCTGGCAGCTCTCTCAGTTCCTGCCTGCCAGCTGCGTTGGAGCGTGGCTCTGCCAGCAGGAACGTGAGAGGCCCCCGGCGCCATGTGAGGAGAGGCCCGGGATGGCCGCTAAGCCGAGTGGAGAGGCGGCTGGGAGGCTCTGAGCTGCTTACGGGCCGGTGGTAGCAGCCTCCTCGCTGGCCGTGTCACAGCGTGTCAGCTGCTTGTAGAAGAAGCTGCTGAAGACGTGACATCGCTCGGCCAGCTCGCTCTCCGCTCGCTCCAGGAGCAGATACCTACAGGAGGGTGAAGAGAAGAGAGAGAGGGAGGAAGAGAGGGGGAGAGAGGAAGAGAGGAAGGGAGGAAGAGAGGGGGAGAGAGCGAGAGAAGGAGGGAGAGGGAGAGAGAGAGAGGGAGAGACAGTTGGTGTGGCGAAAATCAAAGAATGTGTGCTTGTTTAGACATGTTGCTGCAAACAAATGCGACCACAATCAGGTTCTACATGTAGATAATCCCTCAACATGTGAGCAGAATCTTCTCTTTCACTGACTTGAGGTAGAAGTCGATGATGACATCATTCAGGAACTGGCCACTGTCCAGACACTCCAAGTCCTCAGTTGTCACAGTGATTCTCCCTTTAGAAGGTGCCGATGGGTACTGGATCAACCTGATGGAAGGTCAAAGGTGAAACACTCCAAATGAGATTTGGTTTGGCTTCTACAGACATATGTCTGGTAAGACTGAGAGAAACAGTCAGGATGACAGAGAGAAGGACGGGGGGGGGGGGGGGTGCATGGGGGCCATGGGGGCCCAACATAAGCCCATAGCCGGATTCAAACCCAGTGAAATGCGTGCTCCTGGATCGCGTCCCAGTATTTGCAGGTACTTGTGTTTACCTGGTAGGCAGACCCAGCAGTCTGGAGGGCGTCCTGCTGTAAGGCTCTCTGCTTCTCTGGTGCCTCCTCAGCCGACCCAAACCATCCTAGCAGGAAGAGAGAGAGAACTGTTCTGTCCTTCCGTTTGGTTTTTCCAGTTCGCACACGACACAGACAACTACACACGCTGTCCTGTGTATCCTTCTCCAGCCTTGATAACCCACACTGCTGCTGCAGAGGGGGGACTGTGAGGGGACCATGGACTATTCCTCCATACCTGCGCTGTGGTGGCCCTGTCATCCTGGCGTGTGGGTGCAGCCTGGCCTAGCAGGGCCCGCAGCTGCTCCTCCTGGGGGCAGCTGTGGATGAGGGCCAGGCCGTCAGCCCAGGACAGTGGGGAGCAGCTGCCCAGGTGGAAGGCCTCCTCCGCCAGCATGACGGCCAGCAGGACAGCCTGGTGTTCTCCCAGCTGGTCCTGGAGCACTAGGATCAGGAAGGGGCATGGCTGGCCTGCAGGGGGCAGACACACACACACACACACACACACGTATGTATGTATGTATGTACGTATGTATGTACGTATGTATATACACACACATACACATATACAGGTGCGCACACAAAGGTGCAGACACACACACATTAAGATGGGATAGTTAAACCATGGACAGGTGTACAATACAACCCTAAGCAGGACACACCCATCAGACGGATCAACTTACTCAAGGATCTAATAGAGGATGTAAAGGAGGATGTAACGCTTCAGGGCTGCTGGTGGCTAATCTTCCTAACGATGCACATGTGATTCGTTCTTATGAAAACACTCCTTTCTCTCTTTTCCTTCACACGTCTGGTAGCTGCACACATCTGTGTTTAACCACACAATCTGTCTTATTTCCATCACGCCTCCATACACACCGACTCTGTTTCAATATATACCCCAGCCCTCTAAAAAAAAACAAAAAAAAACAGGGAGGAACAGCAGTGTTAGCGGCGAGAACTGTGTTGGTACCTGGGCTGGTGACGGGGTGAATGGCAGACAACTCAGTCTGGATCAGGGCTGCCTGGGCGTGCGACACCCACAGGAAGAGCAGAGAGGGGGCCGGCCCCTCCCAGTCACGCAGCAGGGACCCTGACAGTGCCATGGCCCCGTCCCACGCCCCATAACCCCGCAGCTGGGAGGCCACCAGGCTCACTGAGATCCCCTCGCCCTCCCGGCCACTTCCTGGGTCTGGAGAAGAGGGGGAGACGGGAGAGAAACAGAGGGGAGGGGTGGAGAGGGAGAGAGACGGTGGCAGAGAGAGGGAGGGAGAAACAGACAGCGAGAGACAGAGAGAGAGAAGGGAAAGGAAAAGGAGGTGAGATCAAGAGGGAGATGCCACTGCCACATGATGGAGGTACATGTTCCTTAGTGCCAGGTGCTCTGTTCAGCTCAGCAGGGGGTCAGAGGTCGTCGGAGGAGGAGCGCTTACGATCTTAGCCTCAGAGGACAGTAGTGTCATAGCGATCTTAGGCTCCGAGGAGCGTTGCAAGGCTGTTAGAGGACTAGCAGGGTTAAGGACAGGAGGACACCCCCGTGTCTACACGAACGCTGCTCCGCTAAGCGTCTTACGGCCAAGGCAGCGTGGTGGACGGACAAGGCAGGCAGCCACCACCTAGTAGTGGCAGCAAGGCAGCGCTGACCGAAGGCTCTCGTGGACATAATCCCTTAATCTGAGCTCCTTAACACTGTCCTCTCCGGAGAGACTAGGGGGAGGGGGGTCATCTGTGTGTGTGTGTGTGTGTGAGAGCGGTGGGAGGTTTGGGGTTCATGATACACAATTCCATATCGAATGTGATATGTTCATATCCAGAGTGTATTATAAATGGGGTGGAACCCATCATGCTAAAACGGGGAAGGAACAGTCAAGGCAGAGAAATGACACAGCCTTGGTAGCTAAACCCAGTTCTCGCAGGAATAACCTCTCACCTAGACTCCCCCCTCTACTACAGTGTCCATAACACAAGCTTAAGGCATGAGTGGTTGACAGAGGCTTAACACCGATTCTCTTGGAAAATCCTAGACAGTCTCAATGACCCGATCACCTAGCTCTGTCAGATTTGCATTACGAGAAGGGGTGGGGTGGGGGGCTCGGATCGCCATGACGACCACAACTCTAACACGGTGTGATGCGGTGTGATGCGGTGTGATGCGGTGTGATGCGGTGTGATGCGGTGTGGCGGGCTGGTGCTTTGTGCCAGACTCCCGGAGCAAACAGCTGTCTCCACTGCACATGTGTAAACTGCACACTGCACATAGTACAGATGAAACCGCCACCCCCCCCTGTCCTCCTCCTCTTTCAAGATCATCAGAGACATGTTAGTGATTACCTTTCAGTGGCAGGGTGATGCCGTCATCTGTGATCTGTGAAGGAGGAAAACAGAGATGGAGAAGGAGGGACAGAGACAGACAGGGAGAGAAGGAGACGAGGGGGGAAAAAAAGTATTTTAGTGGAGAAGAAATGCTGACACAGTCCTTAAAAAACTAAAACAGAGGAAGGATGGATGAAGGATGGGCAGATAAAGAGGGAAGGAGGAACGAAAGACAGGAAAGAGTTTCTCACGTCCTGCTGGAAGGGTAATAAGGGAGGTGGGTGAGATGAATAAGAAGGACGACCCACAGAAAGGCCATAAACACCCTGTTTATTCTGACGCGTCTGTTCCTGTGAGAGCAGAACACTGACAGAGAGGAACATGATGGAGCTGGAGAGAGAGATGATGAGGAGGAGGAGGAGCAGCCCAGCCATGCTGGCTAGCACTCTCCAGCCTCCCGAGGACACCGTGTCCCGACCATCCACGGGGGGGGGGGGCGGGGGGGGAGCCCGGGGGGTGAGGGGGGGGTGCGTCCTGACGGCGTACAACCGAACATCCTGACACACTAACCTACTGACCACGTGTTTGCGACGCTCCCCTCGCTCGTATACCATGGTCCAGTTCATCTGGCACCCTTGCCTCAGCGCAGCGCTATGCCTTAATTGCTTGTTAAATACAACAAAGGCAACACAACGGGGCCACTTAAAAGCTTTTCCAGGCCCCTTGGAATGAAGAACCTCTGTTGTAAACGTGTTCTACTTCTAGAAGTGGCCTTTGTAGAGGCATTGGGTGATGTTTTTGTAATAACTGACGAGGTGGTTTGGGATGAAGTCCTGCAAGTGCTCTGGGCTGTTAAGGATTTCAAGTGATGATACACTGCTCTGAATTTTTTATTTTATTTTAATCTTGCATATAACCAATCCCGTCCCGGTGCTTTTCCCATGCGTTTCAGCTGAGTAGGCACTTTTACACAGCCCACATCAGGGAGTGCTTCATTAAGATAGCTGGAAACCACATGTCATTGCTTAAAGCGGCAAACGGGGGAACGTCAGAAAGGGGGGAAAAAAAGAAAACAGACTGGCCAATCACGCTCGATGCAGAGAAAGGAAAAAAAAGAAATAAAAAAGAAGCTT
>BROE01000010.1:3174934-3197698 GCA_036571765.1 Plecoglossus altivelis | reverse complement strand
GGGGGGGGGGGGGGGTGCGTCCTCTACGGCGTACAACCGAACATCCTGACACACTAACCTACTGACCACGTGTTTGCGACGCTCCCCTCGCTCGTATACCATGGTCCAGTTCATCTGGCACCCTTGCCTCAGCGCAGCGCTATGCCTTAATTGCTTGTTAAATACAACAAAGGCAACACAACGGGGCCACTTAAAAGCTTTTCCAGGCCCCTTGGAATGAAGAACCTCTGTTGTAAACGTGTTCTACTTCTAGAAGTGGCCTTTGTAGAGGCATTGGGTGATGTTTTTGTAATAACTGACGAGGTGGTTTGGGATGAAGTCCTGCAAGTGCTCTGGGCTGTTAAGGATTTCAAGTGATGATACACTGCTCTGAATTTTTTATTTTATTTTTTAATCTTTGCATAACCAATCCCGTCCCGGTGCTTTTCCCATGCGTTTCAGCTGAGTAGGCACTTTTACACAGCCCACATCAGGGAGTGCTTCATTAAGATAGCTGGAAAACACATGTCATGCGTTAAAGCGCAACCGGGGGACGGCAGAAGGGGGGAAAAAAAAGAAAAGCAGACTGGCCAATCACACTTGATGCAGAGAAAGGGAAAAAAAGAAAAAAAAGAAGCTTGGAAGGTTGCATGGAAACCAGAGCTGGGTTCTGAAATGGGGGGCCGGGGGGCCAGGGAGCAGCTTCGATGGTCTGCTCTGCTCATTCAGGTTGAAGCCATGGCCTCCCGGGAAGTGCTGTGGAGGGCAGCGTGCTGTGGAGGGCAGCGTGCTGTGGAGGGCAGCGTGCTGTGGGGGACAGCGTGCTGTGGGGGACAGCGTGCTGTGGAGGACAGCGTGCTGTGGAGGAGAGCGTGCTGTGCGGGACAGCGTGCTGTGGGGGGCAGCGTGCTGTGGGGGACAGCGTGCTGTGGGGGACAGCGTGCTGTGGGGAGAGCGTGCTGTGGGGGACAGCGTGCTGTGGAGGATAGCTCACACTTGGAGGATCAGAGGGGAGACCCACAAACTGACCACTGAGGTCCAGTCCGGCTGGACACACATACACACAGTACGTACCGTAATGTTGCCATTGGCCTCAGCCTTCACCCCGCCAACATGCAGAGTAACAAAGGGTAGCTCCAGGATGGGTGGGGGCTGCTGTGGGCTGCCAGGCTGCTCGTCTGTCTGTCTGGAGCCAGAGACCTTCTCACCAGCCTATCCAACATACAGCACAGGACACATCGGTACCACACAGCACAGCACACATCAGTACCACACAGCACAGCACACATCAGTACCACACAGCACAGCACACATCAGTACGACACAGCACAGCACACATCAGTACCACAAAGCACAGCACACATCAGTGCCGCACAGCACAGCACACATCAGTGCCGCACAGCACAGCACACATCAGTACGACACAGCACAGCAGACATCAGTACTACACAGCACAGCACACATCAGTACCACACAGCACAGCACACATCCGTACCACAAAGCACAGCACACATCAGTACCACACAGCACAGCACACAACAGTACCACACAGCACAGCAGACAAAAGTACCACACAGCACAGGACACATCAGTACCACACAGCACAGGACACATCAGTACCACACAGCACAGCACACATCAGTACCACACAGCACAGCACACATCCGTACCACAAAGCACAGGACACATCAGTACCACACAGCGCAGCACACATCAGTACTACACAGCACAGCACACATCAGTACCACACATCACAGCACACATCAGTGTCGCACTTTCAATGTTCTTTTTTCAGACAGATGTTCTTTATTTAGAGATCCATCCTGTTACCTGACTGTGTTCTCCCGGGGCCGGGGAGGTTGAAGGGGGGCTGGGGCCCCGCTGTGGGGTCCTCAGGCAGGGCCCCCGGAACGGTCGCTCAAATGTCTCTACCTCCTCATCGCTGGAGAGGACAACTGGAGAAACAGGAGACAGCAAAGATCCAGTCATAAAAGTAATACGATGTCAGAGTCAACATGCTACTGTTTGTTGAGGCAAAGTATCTATGGCACGTTGACATTGACTGTGAACACATGAGAACTGAACACATTTAGCTGGCTGACAGGACTCAATAATGTTTTCAGAAGTAGCACCGGGGGTGATGTGGAATACTCCGTACAGTCTGCGGGGCAGAAGGTAGGCTATTTACCGCTGTGGTGTTGGTATGGCATTGTCGTCTAGACACTTCATACAGGACAGGACTAGACACTTCATACAGGACAGGACTAGACACTTCATACAGAACAGGACTAGACACTTCATACAGGACAGGACAGAGTGCACGGAGGCTATGAGGTCAGCGACTGAGGGATTGTGTGTCTGTGTGTGTGGGGGGGGGGGACAAATACTCCATGTTAAAGGTGCAGGTGGACTTGAGTGGTGGCGGGGAGGAGGGGTGACTTCCTGGTAAGGGCAGGGGAGGGGGGGCACTGGGGGGCTGAAACAAAGACTAACTTCCTCGTACCGGTGGTGGAGAGTGGGAGGGAATAGAGTTAGCTGCAGACAGACACTGGCCTAATAGGCTTTCTGGAGCTTTGTCTTCCCATGCTAATCTGACACGGCTATCTCTCCTTCTCCTCCTCCTCATCTCTCCTCCTTGTGTCTCCTCTTCCTCTCTCCTCCTTGTCTCTCTTCTTCATCTCTCCTCCTTGTCTCTCCCTGAAGTCCTTCTGTTTCACGCTCCAGACAGACTTTTCACTGGGAAATACCCTGGTGTAATTCTAGAAGGATCTAGAAGCCAACCGTTTTTCATAGTCTATCATGTCCGAATTGACCAACTATAAACAAATACAAAGTAGTGCGGTAGAGCAGAGGATGCTCGCAAACAGCTGCAATACTCGTACCCTTCATGTCTCCTAAAACCTCAGCAGACAGCTGGAATACTCTCAGCCTTTATGTCTTCTAAAACATCAGTGGTATCTCTACATTGATAAACGTTTGCAACACAGCGTCGTGCTGATTTCTCGCTCGAGTCGACTCTACTCAAGACGCGACAGACGCCAATTCGAGTCGTTCGGGTGAACAGAGTAATGGCTGGGGTGACTCGTCACTTCCTGATCGCCGCACCTCCTCCTTTCGTTGGTGGTGAAGATTAAAACGAGTTCGACTACACAAACAAGCCGTCATGTATTTTCGTCTCAGACTGTTATCACCTTAAGCCGGGTTGTAACAAGAGGCTATTGTAATGTTAATGCAATTCAGACATGGCTTGTCTCCAAGGATGCCCATTGAGAGGGATTCTCCTCCAGGCATTGTGCCCTAAGGACAATAAGCACCATCCAGATCCTGCTTGGCTTCACTCAGCAAGGGAATGATGTAATATGACACACACCAAATAAAAAGCACTGTATCATAGAGTTCAACTAACTTGGCTCTGTTGACGCATGCTTGGATCTCTTGAGTCTTAGATGGAGGGAGAGATGCGTTGGTTCAGCCCCCTGCGCTCCTTCTTCCTCCCCCTCTCTCTCCCCCTCTCTCTCCCTCCTCGCCCGCCAGTCTCCAGGCTTGCAGGAGGGAACCTTCTGGGGCAATGGTCTCTTGGTGGCTGAGGGTCCGTCGCGGGCGAGGGGGGGTCTGGCAGAGCCTCTGTCACCCGTAGAGGTGAGCCTGGCAGTGGGGACTGAGGCCTCATCCAAACTCTGTCCTGAGCGAGGAGAAGCCGAGGCAGGTGTACGGAAGGTTCTGGATGTCGGGGTTCCAAACCGGGTGTCGCTCCTGTTCCCGTTCCGCCCCAAATCAGACGTTGACGGTTTGCCGGTCATGTTCTCACCCTGAAAAGCAGTTGTTGAATAAAAGGGTTTCAATTCCCTTCACGATACACAAGCATGAGATGTGCTTGTTGCCAGGTCCGTGAGTCATTCACCTCAGTGGTTTGAGCCAAGGTACCGTTTGTTCTCACGCTGGGCTTCCTCCAGGCCGCCTCGCCCAGGGATGTTGCCCCAGACAGAGCTCTGGTCCTGGAGGAACAGGTCGTCTCTGCGGGCTGCTCTGGACCAGAGTCCTCAGAGTCTGTTTCCACAGGGCTGGGAGGCAGAGACCTCGATGAATCTAGGGAGGGTTAGTCATGCAAAGCATTAGACGCCTGAGGCAACTCCAGTTGGAACAATGAGCTGTTGTTTTTTCAGGTAATATTGTTGTGACGAATTTGAATTAAACCAGTTAGTAAAATTCTGATGTTTTCATATTCAACGTTGTGGACCCAATCAAGAGCAGAAACATTTAACAATGGGCAATACAGTAGACGAGTGAATTCCTTGGATCATGTCCATGAAGTATTTGCTTAAATATATACGGATGTGGATATGTTACTGCTTGCCAATATGCAAATCCATATAAGATTCAGCACAAAAGGCTTAACAATTCTCTCTTACAGGTCACATTAAACTCATTAGTCTGGGGAATAAAGGCATTTGTGACTTGTTCAAATCATCTTTTTGGGTTCAAGAGAGTGAATGATCTGAGAAACAAAGTCAAACTTATAGCTACGTGTTAGTTTGTCAAAGTATAGCTATAGTATGCTTTAGGTCACACAGACACTTCAGTCGCCTGATTCGACGCTCGCATGGTGCCTCACCATTCAGCCCAGTGCGATGAGTCTTCCTCTGTGGTGACGCACAGCTAGTTTTCTGATTCTCATCGTGACACAGCCTGTCTGACGCTCTCTTAGGGCGCCACCTGGTGGGTGAAACACAAATTAAACGTTTAGTAAACCGTGTGACGGCTCAATTACTTCAACAGCTATCCTACTGTGTATTTCTAAGAAAGGACACACACTTTAGAGTGAGTTGTTAAACTTGGACCCTATGGGTTTTTCCATTGATATGGCCTCCAATCAAATTTGATTGTGACAACATGAGAAGGAATAATGAACAGACAGAGCATGCAGATGAACCTGACCAACCTAAGTGTTGGTAAAAACAGGTGACAATCTGGAGTACCTGTCCCCTGTGTAGGGTGCATCACTGAACACAGGCTAACGGGGGGGGGGGGGGACACATTTACGTAACGTTTTCTGTAGTTGTTGTGTTTTCAATTTGCCGTGTTCCGGGCTGTCTCCCCTGTGACTTCCTGGATCCTGTCTCTTCTGCTCTGACTTCTGATTGGCTGTCGGCTGACTGGCGTTGGATTTCATTGGATGACGGAGCTCCAGTCGCGCTCTGACGACTTCCCTGAATGTGGGTTTGTTAGGCGTGCTGCAAAACAGACCGTTAGTGAGAAAATTCATACTTTGTGGTCTCCTGAAGTCTGTCTTTGACACTAAAAACATCCACATTAATAGAATAATATATTATATAATATAATATATAACCATATAATAATATATATATAAATATATTTTTTTATGTATTATATATATATTATACACACAGGTATGAGACACTCAAAATGGTAATAGGGTTCCATCTTTTGGTCATTCTGAGGAGCTACATCCTTGCAGTCATGGTTACAATCACACTTAGCCTTTTTCCCCATGTGGGGTCTACGTTCACCATGTGTAGAGTCTACATTCCCCATGTGTAGAGTCTACATTTCCCATGTGTAGGGTCTACATTCCTCATGTGTAGAGTCTACATTCCCCATGTGTACAGTCTACATTCCTCATGTGTACAGTCTACATTCCCCATGTGTACAGTCTACATTCCCCATGTGTACAGTCTACATTCCCCATGTGTACAGTCTACATACCTTCTGCTTTCTGTCCTGGTGCTGTGCCCATTTACAGGGTTAGACCTGTCATTCTGTCCTCCATTACAACTGTTCCAGTTCGATGTCTAGTCAAGCGAAACACACACAGCCAGATTTATCCACTTCGCAATATGCACTGCATCAGGAAAGAGCAAAGTATAGCGGGTGTGCGCAATACCGGCTCTAAAGTGGCAGAACTCATAGAACTATATAAAAAAGGATCCATATTTTCCTAAAGGAATCATTATGCAGGACAACGTGGTTCATCTGACCTATTGTGACGGACAGGGAACATGAATACCTTGAAGTAGCTGTTGGTTTCTTGGATTCGTGATAACGGTGACAGCATCTGCATATTATTCCTCTCTCCCTGCTTCTTCTTAGGGATTTTGAAAGGCGTTGCCATCTGGAAAGGAGATATCTACGTTCATTTAGTTCATCTAGACCACTATGATTATATGTGTGATTATCTGCATGAAAAACAATGGTAAAGAGGGCCATAAAGTGTCCTGCAATCGCTTCAAACATTTCTCACGCTGAAAATTAAGGGATGTGTTCAACTAGGAGTATATGCAAGCAATGGTCGAGGCAAAGGCATAGGGAGTTTTCTGGTGAGTTTCTAGCTGTCTCGACGAGTTATATAGAGTTCAATTCCACCTACCAGCCAATCAGAAACCCCCTCAATCTCACGGCAAACTTTTAATACAATTTAAGAGCCCTATGAAATGTTCTCTAATCCTTGCACATAGGTACATAGGAAGCAAAATATTGTCAGAATGCAATTATCTAGTTTTCTCTGTCTTACATAAATGGTTGACAACACGCCAGAGGTCCAAAGATATCATTCTTTTAGGCATAAAACTGGTTTGGAGCTCTCCGACTTTCAAGATGATCATTTGCTGTTATTAGCTTGCTTACTAGCGAGCTAGCGATATACAAAGCTAAGTAAACTTACTTTGTGGTCATGCATGCGTTCCCAAAACACCTAGGCTAGCGAACCATAATGGCCACGTACAGGATGCACTCAGGCTTCTTAATAATTTTGTTGTTGAAACAAATTAAATGCGTATCATTCTCGCATTATTCCTTCACAAAAGCTTAACTGTTTCAAGTAAACAATATGTTACACTTCCGGTGTACGAGATTTTTGTTCTTCTTCTGGTTGTGTGTCAGATCGCATCCAAGTTTTAGATGCAAATACCACCACCCTCTGTTCTGGGGTGTATTGCAGGTCACGCCCTTACGACATAACTACTACTTCTTGATCATGTGCTGTTTTCCAGAAATATGAAAGAGACAAAGAGTTCATTACATTAATGGTTGCAATTTCCCCCAATTCGTTGAGACTGTCTGCTCACCGTTATCTGTGCTGTGGCACAATGGCTCCCTAACCTGCTCCTCCGCGAACACCTGTCCTCAATATCTTGTTTGTTTCTTAGGCGTGATTTTATGGTGGGACAGTAAGAACATGTCCTCGCCAATGCTTAGTGTTAGCTAGCCGATTCACCACTGAACATTTAAGACGGAAGCACTTGTCAATTAGTAATCAACAAAACCAGGATCTAAAACAAATAAAAACGCCTGCAAGCAAAGGCCTGCTTAGGCCTACCCGGCCTAATTTACATTAGCTACGTATCATTGATAATAGTTCTTATTGGAGTATATATCGCGAATATTGCACTCATCTGGGATCTTTGCTATGAAGTTCTGTACCGCTGGTGTCCCCTTTTTTAACTTATTTGTATTTTATAATAGATTTTTGTTATATTTTCATCTACCTGCATTATGGTTCATATATGTTCTACGTTTGCACTAAATTCTGTGTTTGTATATCTTGCATGGCGAATTAAACAGATTATGATTCTGAATACAAGGGCAAGTCTCGCGATAGTTGGGGTCCGCCAGCGCCAGTCCTTGTTCCGTAGATCCATGTTATCTCAAATTCGCTAGAAAACTTATATTACTTAAGTATATTTATACATACATTTAACTAAATATTGATCGTAGTATAACTGTAAAAGTTAAAGAGAAATGTATAGGAGGTAGGTGTATATGAATTATACATTACTTTTATGTTAGCTAGCACAGACCTAGCAGGCCGTAGTTTAAACAATTAACGTTAGAGCTAGACTAGCTAGCTTTTCCCATATCAAACTAATATGATTAGCCTCATGTTACTCATAAGTATGTTAGATTTCGTTTGCGTAGACTAGATGTATGTTTTCCAGTTGAAATATATTATCATATATGTAAACATGTTTCTTGCCATTACATTACATTGTGTGTTTGTCTTTTGCTAGCTTACGTCGTTAGTTCAATTTAGCTAGCTAAATAGTTCACAACAATACTACTATTGATAGCTGTAGAAGTTTCGGCTTGGTCTATGTATTTGATAGTCCAATTTGTACCCTATATGTCATGTCTAACCTTGTTCTATGTTATATCTCATAGGTCTCATCTAGGAGCGTAGATTGCGTCCTATTTAATCAAATGAGATCTAAACTACAGTTTCTGAGGTCAACTAAATTCCCTTTACTAAACAAGGACATTTACAAATACCTTACGACATTCTGTCTAAGGGCGGAACTGCCAACCAACTGTTTCGCAATACGTTGCGTTTTAACTTGTTGCATTTAAATATTAAGCGATGACGTCAACGAGGTTTTCACCGTTGGGAAATGTGTAATGTACCAGAACACTGGTAAACACTAATATATACACAAACCTATCTTCATTTTACAGATACACATGGGTTTATGCAATGATTCTGGTGGTGAATACAGGTAATACACTTTGATAAACACTGTAACCCCTGGACATGTTTTTGTTCATAGGTTTGTGCATAGGGCAAGAAATATCAAGCACATGTCATCTGTGATTTATTTAATAGTTACTATAGTTTGTGCTCTGCAGTCTCTGCTCAGAAAAAGGCTGAAGGATTCACCCAAGGAGAGGCTCTGTTACCATGTAACTACGACGACGTGGCTGTCAAAGCAATAAACATATTCTGGCGGGACAAGGACGATAAGAATGTCTACGACGTTCTCAATGGCCAGGCGGACGTGTCAAGCCAGTTCTCTCTGTACAGAAACAGAGTCAGTGGCTTTCCACTGGAGTACAGCAAAGGGAACTTCTCTCTTCAGTTGAAGGATCTAAAAGTTACAGATAGCGGAAGGTACACCTGTTTCATTCCAGAAGTCAACATTCTTCGCCAAGTGGATCTCACTGTCAAAGGTTTGTAGGGCCAGTATTAAAGCCTGACTCTGCATTGGGACATTGAAACGTGCTCATACTGTAATCAGTGATCTATTATGATGCAGTAGCGTGGGCACAAAATGGGAGAGAGAAAAAAAAGCCCTTTGACCATCTTGACTGTTGCACCGTGTTGTGTATTGTGTTACTGTTCCCTTTGATTCCATAACTTGTTGTTGTTGTTGTTGTTGTCTAGCTGTAGTTTTTGTGTACACCTGCTTATTTATTTGCTATGATAAACAAGCTGACTGTCTTTCTGATTGTAAATTCATTGTACTCTTGTACTCTACTGTCAAACAAGCTTGGATTCTTGAAAGGCGCTATAAAAAAATCAACACATTATTATTATTTTGTTTGTTTGGTTTCTGCTGAAAAGCTTGTCAACGTTCTAGGCCAGGGGTGTCAAACCCTGGTCCTCGAGGGCCGTTGTCCTGAAGGTTTTCCATGTTTTCCTGATTCTGTCTCCTGAGCTCTGTGGAAGCCTAATAATGACCCTTGGGTAACAACCCATTCATAAGAATCAGGTGTGCTGGAGCAGGGAAACATCGAAAACCTTCAGGACAGCGGCCCTCGAGGACCAGGGTTTGACACCACAAGTCAAAATGTCTTTGTTTTGTTTTGCAGAGAGCAGAAGCCCGAATGGCCAAACCGATATCCGGGATGGCAGCGGTGTAAAGGAACAGTCTCTCTACTTCCTCCTTCCCCTGCTCCATATGCTTCTACCAAATTAAAACAGAACAGAGTCACCATTCACCTACCTTACGACAGGTAACGCACCTGAAAAAAGAATGTATATTGTAATATGTTTATTATAATGGGACCAGAACCCTTTCTGTAGCACTTAAGGACATAGTTCAAGCCATGTGGTAAACCGTACCACAGAGAAAATACTTGCTTAATCCAAATGCAATGAATGTGGCTGACTTGCATTTTTAAATGCTTTCGAAATGCACTCTTGAAGATTTTTGTGTTTCTGGATCAAATCCATAACTGGCCATTTGGAAGTTATAATACAGATTTCTAATTTGCTTGAATCTAAAGATGAAGGGGGATAATTTGGTAAACCCAGACCGGTAAGGTAGAGTAGAGGCCTGCATCATTATATTGGCGTCTATATTTGTTGCCAGCTAAGCTTCAATCAAGGTAGGGTTCAAAACAAGTTCAGACTGAAAGATTCTAGTGTGTAAAAGACGTAATAGAAAGAAGGGCTGACCATGACATCAGATTGGTTTAGGTGTTGACCTAAATAAGCGTTTGAGGTTTGTTTGAGTGTTTACTTTTCCTCAATCAACTTAAGCAGTTCCCTCTGCTGAGTATGTACAGTCATTTCCAGAACAATTTTAACCCCTAGACAGACGAGTAAAAAAAAAAATCCCCTTTTTGTCATTTCGCTTCAGGTCACAATGTCACAAATACAAACCTTCAGTTGGAAATAATGTATTTGGAAGGGGGGAAATCTAATTAGATGAAGTGTGCTGCAGGTCATATTGGGGATGTTTTTGGGAACCTTGTAAAAGTACATGGGATCATTTACTCTATGATATACTTGGATATAGGTCTATAGATATATCTATATATATTGATATATCTATATCTATGACAAGCTAAATTACAAAAAGGGGTAAAATAGGGGTGGCAAAAAAATCGAAACTGTGTGTTTGGCCTCTGTAAGAAGGAATGCATTTGTTTTATAGTTGGTCATGCCCCCCCGTCTCTCTATGTTGAAGGAGGTATACAGTGTGGCACTTAGTCATTAGACTGTCTAGAGATTTGAATTTCAAACGAAGTGAGTATTCAAGGATATTTCCTAAGGCCTAGTGTTAAACATATAAACTCTTATTTATGTTAAGTTATGTTAAGTTTTATCGATCTTCCTTGTCAACTCTGTTGACAACTAGATAATTCAGATGATTTTACACCTTTTTCGAAGTAATTCAAGGATTTAAAATCCTAAATATTGCATAGAGCCCAAAAGCAACGAGGATGATAAAAACGACTTCTCAGCAGTGTCGTGATATGATGAAGCATATTAAAGTTATGGTTTCTTCTACCATTCATGTGACTAGCAAGCATGAGGTTGATCAAGTTATTATTTATGAAGTGTCTAACTTCAACTAACTCCACGCTTAACGCTGATGCCTGGCTGAATTTGGTTTGTGAAATAAGATTCTTGATGTGTGCTACTGTGGGCTTACTCGATATAACACAATGTTTTTTTGTTTACTTGCTGTGGCTAGTTTTCTGAGTATGTTTTTGTAGAACTTGGAGCCGCTAATGCACTTAACATATAGCTTGTAGAAGGATAGACATCTGTGCTGTCTTTCATAAGTATTTTCCAGTTGTAGACATGCTTCAAACTTAACATGTTTTAGTGATGAAGGAAGGTTATGAAAGGTTGTAGTAGTAATTGTTAACGAGTCATTTTGTTCACTTGACATTTCATTTATGTCTATTACTATTATCAGTTTGCACTTAAATTTATTCAGACATTTCAAACATTTTGAAGATAGGACACAGTTCCGAATGAAGGGTTTGTGTTGAATGAATATCATGTTCAAATGTAGATCTAATGGGTTGCATTTTTCTTACTGATATAACTTTGAAATAATCAAAATTAAACCTTTTTAAAAAATCTTTAATTAGTGTCTTTGTCATTGCTTGTTTTTCTTTCGTATAAATTGTTTGTGTTGCACCTCTTACTCACAGTAGCGTTGTGGCACCAGATCAACCACATGAACATCCTGTGGGCTATGAATACAGTTTTACTAATAAGAAAAAAAATTTAAGTACAGTTAAGTGTGTTGTATTTGTGATTTTCCAATCGTGAACATGGCAGAGTATAATAATACAAATGAATTAGCCTCCCTCCAGCTGCTTGGGGCATCATTTTTAACCCAGATTCCTCTGCAGCAGCAGTTGCTAATGTTCTGACAGGAGTATGCCATGTGAACAGGATGGTGTTTCTATGATCAGAATGGAGCGCTTGTTGTGGATTCACCTTTTTCTAAGTCTGATGATTCTGTTTGCTGGGACCAACGGGTGGACAGAGATGGAGGTGAACTTGGGGGACAATATAAAAATCCCCTGTTCTGTGGTCCAATGAAATGCTACGTTGCATTTACATAAGGGTTGCTGATATATATGTGGAGAGGACTTAACCATATCCGCCATAGCCGCTCAACTGTCATCATGTGCCTTGACACAAACACATATTTATACAATCAGAAAATAACTTTAAGACCAGCCTATTCTATACGGGTCCACAACTCTGTCTAGACTTATGTCCACACCTGTGTCCAGACCTCTGTCCAGACTTATGTCCACACCTGTGTCCAGACCTCTGTCTAGACTTGTATCCACACCTGTGTCCAGACCTCTGTCCAGACTTATGTCCACACCTGTGTCCAGACCTCTGTCCAGACTTATGTCCACACCTGTGTCCAGACCTCTGTCTAGACTTGTGTCCACACCTGTGTCCAGACCTATGTCTAGACTTGTATCCAGACCTGTTTCCGTAGCTTTAATTTGATACATTGAAAGACTATTGACATGAGACCATAAACAAACCGTTTATTCAAAATGAAGAAAAACTATTCCTCTCTCTCTCCCTTTCTCCGCGGACCTACTATCTATCTCTGTCCTTTGTTTCACCGCGAGCGCGAGGCGTGCTCGGGAGGTTAGGATGTTTCGGTTTCCGATGGCTTCTGGGTAGAATCAGTGCTGTTGACACCTTAAAAATCTTTTTGTGTGTGTTAACCACAAGCATGCAAGTATTGTGTGAGGATGTTATACAGTCTGTTTCACATCTCCCGACATTTGCATTCTAACGCTACTACAAATGGTTTAGGCCAACTGGTTACCTCGTAGTTACATTACTACATATGTTATGGATTCTCTTTAATGTCTAAGGTATTTCTACTGCAACTACAGTGGTAACATGAGTAATCATGACCCTGATGTATTGTAAAAAGGAGATGAAAACAAGTAAATACATGGCAAACCTTGACTGTGTTTTACCGCGTAGAAATCACACGGTCAAATGTCAAAAAACCATCTACTTTGACTCATTACTTGTGTGTCTTTGTGGTTAAGCTGGCTAGGTCGCCATACTGATGCGTTTCTCAAAGAGGAAGTCATGTACATAGGAAATGTGTCTACGAACACTCGTCTAATATTTGAGACAGAAAGTTTCAAGCAGTTTCTGCTTTACAAGACAGGAGAACCCTGGGGGAAGCGTGGTGTTTCTATGATCAGAATGGAGCGCTTGTTGTGGATTCACCTTTTTCTAAGTCTGATGATTCTGTTTGCTGGGACCAACGGGTGGAGAGAGGTGAAGGTGAACTTGGGGGACAATATAACAATCCCCTGTTTTCTTAAAAGAAATGAAACTGTTTTCTGGTATAAACAACATGAGACTCAGTCTCCTATGGTCTTACTACGCTTTCTAAACATACATTTTGCTTTTTACTACGGTAATGGATACAAGAATAAATACTCTTTACGACCAGATAAAGGATTATTAATAAATAATGTAACAGAGGAGGATTGTGTGCTTTATTACTGTGGGAATACAGAAAATATGTCAATGATTTTTGACAACGCCACCAAGCTTGTTAGTGTGAGACAACCTGGGACCACAGGTGAGTAACTTTTACTGCTTTTGGGGAGATTCATGAAATCAGTTAAGTAACAATATGTGGGGACACTAGTTTGTTAGACGGTTGTAGAAAAACATACAGTTACACGCTTGGGCTCAGTATGTTTTGCATTGTTACTGGATTAAAAAAGGTACCTGATTACAAAATCTTTAAAAGTATGCTAAAGTTAAAACATACATCTCAAAGATAAAGGTAAATGTGACTTGTATTTGGTAGTTCAATGTTAAGCAAACTTTTTCTTTTCCAGATCAATCTGAAACTAAAAACAGGAGTGCAGAGACGTCTACTGGAATGGGCTTCTCTATTCTGGATATGCTTACATTTTCTGCTGTCTTAAACGGAATTTTACTATTACTGTGTAAGTCGAGTTGAATTTTCAAATGTATTTCGAATATTTCTGATTGTACGAGTTTTTTCCACCCTTACATTCTTTAATCAAATATGCTTATCTATATACTTTCTGGGGGCCGAATATGAGCATGATGATTGTACACTAACGCAGAACGTGTTCTTACTTCTTAAGTGGTTATAGGTAGTCGTTGGATTTACGTGCTGCGAGGGAAAACTTTCACCGGGGGTTCGAATCTTGCTCCACTTCCTGGTACTGCTGTAGACCATGAGCCACAGGTCAGCACGCCATCAGACCACGAGCCACAGGTCAGTACATCATCAGATCATCACACCCCAGCAATCCTGTCTTTCGAAACTGTGGCGACATTGTCATGGTGCCCCCATCTTGTTTTACAGTACGAGATGATCAATCTGACACCGACTTCAAGGCCGCGGCAGGTTGTGCAGTGCAACACTATTTACTCCAAAGTAAAACTACCTACCAACTCAGCAACGCAGCCCTACCCAACTCCAGATGACAGTTATACACTAACTGTTTTTCCGTCTACATAGGTTGATCATGTCCACCTAACACTGACCAGGGAGTAACGTTTAAGTCGAAAGCTTCATTATTTATTACCGGCGCAATTCTCAAACAAGTTATGGTTGGGCATTAATCGTCCACACTGTTGTTCATTTACTTTGGCTATATGATTGATTTCCTGAATAAGAACTTGATTTGCTATAGCTATGTGTACAGCGATGTCTTCAGCGTGTTCTATTTTTGTCTCGAAACTGACTGCCGCGGATTTCTTAACCGTTTTCCTGTCGTCGCCCTTGTCATCATCCACTCCTTCGCCTTCTTGTGACCTTTCACGTGTTCAACCACCCACAGGCATTTGTATAAACAAGTTCAAAGAAGAGAAAAAATAATTAGCAGTGTTAAAACTCCAGAATTAATCTAATTTGTTAAGTAGTGTAGTAATTTATTAACGTTCAATATTTGACCTGAGGACCAGAGATGATACCTATGATGTTGAACATGTGTCAAAAAATTGTCTGTCGTAAAGCGTTGTTGTATGAAGTCAACATTACTTTTCATTCTGACACTGGATATTGGCGTAGGCTATGCGACAAGGCTTTCGTGATACTGTCTTTTTGCTGTTGTGTGTGTGCATGCGTGTGTGTGTACGTGTGTACGTGTGTACGTGTGTACGTGTGTGTACGCGTGTGGCTTTAGAGACACTGAACTGTTATACAGCACGGATGTAGACTGAATTAAAAGGTTGAATCTCAAAAGTTCTCTACTTCATTTTTGCAACACACTGAACATGCATTCTGCCAGTTAAAACGAAGTTTGCCAACTCATTCTTCCTGACCTCATGACCATTCTTGGAATATGTCTAGCCGTCGTCAGTAATCAGGAAATGAGTTGAAATATTGCCGTAACTACTCATTTTCGCTTCCCTTTCGCTTTGATTCTCCGTTTTACTCTATAAAAGCGTTGTTTGCTGCCGGAAGCGTAGACGTTGAGCAGTAGATATTTTAACCAATGGTTAGATGATCATACATTTATCATATTGTGTCCAAAAACAAATATTTGTTTTCGAATGTCGCACGATAATGTAATACATCTACGGTCCACTTGGTGTCGCTCTAGTCATTACAGAGGTAAGACCTGAGGAACTACGTCAGCCTAACTGGAACCCCGCGCAGTGTAGATTGACAGGTGATATGGTTCTCTTGAATACGAAAAGTCACACACGAAGGAGATCCGACATTTTGCAGGTAGCTCCTAGACAAACATCAGAAATCCAACAGCAGCGAGATTATTATGTTCTATAGCCCCGTCTTTTGATTGGTCCAAACAATCTGTTCCACTCGGAAATTAAAAAGTAATTTGCCCAATATTCTTGATGAACATTTGCTAATACCGTGAATAACGCAGGCCTACCCTATTTTCTCTCGCTCGCTCCCTCGTTCATATTGATCAAGTTTTATTATACGACACAAATAGTTTTTAGACATTGATGTGATGGTTGTCAGTCTAACGACCGTTTACCCTCCCCCATATCGATCCGGTTTAATGCCCTTTCTGTGTGTGTTCATTCACCCCTTCCCTGAATCATCCTTTATAATGCGAAGCTGGTAGCATTGGATGCGGCCTGTCCGGGTCATCGCCCAGGGGATAGGGCGGTTTTTGTGTTTCAAGGTCCGTTGGCCCGGGTTTGCACGATTAGGCACAGGTCGCGGCTGCTCCGCTGCCTGTTGCATTTTAAGAGTTTAACTGGTGTAAGGTCTATTAGCATTAGGGGTGTTTGGAAAAGGATCTAAACGTTTTGATATGCTGTTCTTCAGATACCATAGCTAACATTTGACCCGTTTACTTTTGAATTTTTAACATGTAACTCTTCCAAGCTGACACAAACACTTTGCATTTCAATGTCTTGATGAGAATTCAGGTGTAAACCAGATTCTCCATTCAATGATTCTATGACCGTGTGTGTGTGTGTGTGTGTGTGTGTGTGTGTGTGTATGGGGGGAGGGGGGTAGCCTACACTTACAACGGGATGTTATACCAAGGAACCCACAAGATTCACGGTTTTGGGACGTAAACATCCAGAAATGTGCCGCTGATCGTCGGCGTATGGAGAAAGGCCTATATATCGCCGACTATCTAATTAAATCGTTGACTTTGAATCCACCCTCGACTGACTGGCCTACCTGGAAGACTGTCCTACAGAGTTGTTAAAATCTCTTCAAATTTTTCTATCGGCTGCTTGTCAATTTTCTATTCATACTTATTCGATTCAGTGCCTTACATATAGCCCAGTTGGCTAGTGATATATTTATATCCAACAATGGCAATAGCTTAGCATTTTTCCATAGCTTTAATTTGATACATGGAAAGACTATTGACATGAGACCATAAACAAACCGTTTATTCAAAAACGAAGAAAAACTATTTCTCTCTCTCTCCCTTTCTCCGCGGACCTACTATCTATCTCTGTCCTTTGTTTTCACCGCGGAGCGGAGCGGAGCGTGCTCGGAGGTTTATGGTAATTGCGGTTTCCCGATTGGCCTTCTGGGTAGAGTCTCGGTCTGCAAGCACAGCGCACGCACCTCCATTCCCCGCTGCTCGTCCCGGAGGCGCGGCAGTTGTGAATGACTTCAGCCGAATGGAAAACTGACTGTTACGTATTGGACGAAAGAAGAACTCACGGAATAGAAAACGTTTCCCCGCAGAAGAGAAGAAAGGCAACGAATAGAGAACCGCGGGAATACTCACCTTATATTTTAAAAGGACGTAAATAAAGTGCCGTGTAAAACGTCATAATTTGAGGGAGTGTATCGGAGTGTGTGCGCTGTATGGTGAGCCCGACAACATGGCGCTGAAAGGCAAAACCAGACTGAATTAGTTTTTGAGACCATCGACACCTGTGCTTGACCAAGTTACGAGTTTTCAGTCGTAGCCTTCTCGTGGACATATTCTTGGGGGGGAAAAAATCAACGACAGAGACTGATATGGCTGTTTGGGAATATTGTTGCTAGCTTAGTCTAGACTACACAAAGGCTATCCCGTGGTTCTACCCATTGGATACAGCCTTTACGACTTCAACATGGCTTTGAGTCCTAAGTTCAACGAGGACTAAATATTTACCGCGGTTTGGTGAGGAAACGGCGGACGTTCTTTTCCTTTCTCACAAACGCCCAAGGTTTGACTATTTCTCTGACAACAACAAAAAGTTGGAACAGGACTCTTCACATTCTAGGCAAGGTTATACGATTTTGGGAATCCTTGGCGGATTGCTCTGAGGTAAATATTTTTTGGCTGTAAATTTCACTTGTCTTATCACCTGCATTGGTTCATGTGCTACGATACCAACGTGATTGTTATTATTCATAGAACGGCTGTAGCTACAGATTAACGAGCAACTTGCATTGGAAAGACATCGGAATGATTAGGCAAATCTTTCGTATGGTTTTAATAGGTGTAAAAGGCACTTCGTGTCTAGTCTAATGTGTTTAGAAAGTTAGACAGGAAATAAGACAATGACTTTGGTTTAACAATAAAAATTGAATCAAATGCACATCCCTGAACTTGCGTAGAACTAACGGGCTCGATCGTTTTTTATCACGAGAGATGTTCGATGTTGTCACGGGACTTTCCAGCGAACGTTTTTTTCAGTTGGGCAACGACTTCACAAAGGTAAATTGTAGTGTCTGAATTGTAGCCTTCGGATTATTTTAATGTCTTGTCATAAACAAAAAGCCTTTACGCATAATTATCATAAACCTACTGTTTTGACGCCACCCACACCTTGAGAAACGACTTTGCAGATAAACGCTTGTAGGTCGTCTGCGTTTGAATTGCGCATATAGGCTCGTCTTATGGTCTGAATATTTAACATTTCACCATCCGCAATGGACCATCTATAGTCTACTTAGTACCTAGTAGGGAGAAGCCTTTGTTCGTTTTATTCACATTAATTTAAGGTCTGCGCAATGAGGAACGTGTCGATGTCTAAGCACGATATTTAGGCTATGCGTTATACCTAGCCTATAATTTCCATTGCTGCCATATGGTGTCCTGATTATACTTTGGCTATGTAATTCAATATTTTCATCAAAATGCCCCAATTATAGGCTACCCGGGGTCTGGATGGACCTGGGTCAAACAGCCTGGCTCGCACGCACGGGGTCTGTTGTCTCGTGACCGGGACAGCTACGACATTCAGACTTGCAGCGCTCGAGCGAGGCATGCTTGCGCAGACGATCCAGTCACCTCTTTTCCTTTCAACTTGAGTATTTGGTTTAACCGACGAAAATAACATTTGAAATGGAAATTAGGAGGTCAAGGAAATGTTTAATGTTCAAGCTTTGACTATTCGAAGTTGACTCTTCGGTCGTTTAGAAGTTGACATTTGGACCGTATATTTTTTTGCATCCATAGTCAGCAATCCCCTTTACTTTACCATGCAAAGAACATGTATACAACAAGAATACAGTTTGTTGAATATCTTATTCAACTCAGAAGGTTAACAATAAAGAGAAGACCCAATTAGGTGCTTAACGTTTAACATAATCATGATTAACATCACCATGCCCGCCCAGTTGAGTCTTGGTTCGTAACAGTGGGGCAGCCGGGTCGCGTTAAGGCAAACGTGCATTTTATTTCTTGGAAAATGTTAATTGGTTCTGTGGTAACTCGAGAATCTGCGTATTAATTCAAGTTTGAAGGTATAACGTTTGTAATTGCCTACGTAAACAAATTATTTGAGTCCGTTAATTACATTTTTTTTTAGGATGATTACCTAACATATTTATCTATTTCAGGTTTTAAACGGACATTGTAGTGTCTAGAAATAGCCTACATTTTCACAGGTTTCTTCTCTTGTTAAAATGGTGAAAGCGCCGCCTCAGAGTGTATAAGATGCCTCAGTTTAAAATGGCAAAATATGCGCAAGATTAACGTCCCCTATCCGCTTTACGTGAGCCAAGTTAGAATCGGCGGTAGCCTAAACGTAGCCTATATGGTAAATTCATCTGTAAAAAATGGATCTGACGCGAAGTGAATCCGTAAAGCAGGCGTCTCTGAAAGCGTTAGGGATCGTATTCTGAGTACTCGCGCTAGAGAGTCACGGTGTGATTGAAACCTCTCCACGACCAATCCTCCCTCGGGACATCCGTCCCGAAACAGGAGAGCCCCTTGCTCCGCTTCACGGAGCTTTTGTGCCGCAGCTCCGTGGGTGCTCACGCTTCGATGGTTTCTCTCAAGGACGGTTTCCCGGCGCCTCACACATTGTCTTGCCTACATCTTTACCATCAGCCACGAGACTCCCTGTACCCAAACATACCGCGAAGTTCCGTTTTAACGGAAGTTGGACGTCGGAAGTATTTTGTTGACGTCTGTAATCTTTGAGGCGTTTTCGTTTTGTGTCGGCCTCGAATTGATGGGTTTGTTTCAAAGTGGATTGAATGAGGCGTGTACGAGGCCTATAGATTATAGGGTAGGATCACGTTTTATAGGCTAATCTCATTTGGTCTGGGTCTATCCCATTTGGACAACAGACCTTGAAATTCGTGTTCCCTTCTTGATTCATTAATTAGGCTAATCCACCTAGTCTAAAAACATGAATGGGATGTTATCGTCTAGTCATTCACAGCCATTGCAACAGTCTTGTTGATGAAGTAATAGTTGCATTCAGCTTGTGGGCTGCAACTCTGTGTCACCAGCCATCTATGAAGGTAGAAAGTCTCTAAATGAATAAGCCTTGGGTTTCGTGCAGTTAGGTGCAGTTCTGTATGAGTATGCCTAAAGTCCCTTGTTATATAACTTGTAAAAACAAGTGCTAGCCTGTACAAATATAAATTGTAAAGCAAGGTGTGAAAATGTCCCCATATTCAGTGCTGGTGTAGGCCAGCCTGCAAAATATATCCAAGACAAGCGCTGACTTGCTTGTTTGTAAATGTGTACATTTGGATGGCTGTCTATAGGTAGCATTGGTCTCGCATATAGGGAGATTGGCCATTAAATGTTGACAAAGTCTAAAATCGTCACACTGAGATAAAACATATTTGTCAGTGAAATGACTGATTTGGCCAAATTGTTGGACGCTGTAGTTTGAAACGGAATGGCAGTTTTTCCTGTCGTTGTCCTACTGTGCAGCCAACTATAGTTTTTACACTCAACACAACAAAAGGCTGGCTATCATTAGCAGTGTGAGCCGTGTTTACGTAAGGAATATACTTGTTGCTCTCTCCCTCTCCGTGTGTTCAATAGGCTGTTTAGGATCGAGGCGTTTGTTAACGCAAGACTGCGGAGCGCAGAGCGGGCTAATCCCCCCCCTCCCCCCCTCCCTCCTCCCCACCTCGCCTTCCCCCTCCACTCCTCCCCTCTCTCCCCTCCCCTCTGCGGTTGATCGAAAGCAAGGGGTCAGCAAAGCTGTGGAGGTTGAATGAGCAGAACGCGACCGAATTGTTGTTCTCCATTTTCTGGTCCAGGCCACCTCCCTGAGCGGGGTTGGAAGGGGGTTAAAGGGCAAGAAGAAGGGGATTTCCAGAAGGGCAAGGTTACGGGTTCAGCCCTGGGGGCTTATGCAGGTATAGTCAACACTGTTGAGTTGACATCACACTGGCGGCAAGGCGGAACAGCTTTAGTGTCGTAAAAAAAGAAAAAAAACGGTGTTCTAATGAAGATGTTCAAATATCTAAGGTTAAACTGGATTTTCAAACAATGAATCCCACAGATTTTATACCTAAACCATCCCCCTTTTATTTTTTTATTTTTTATTTTTTTTGAGGGGTAAAAGAAAAAAGGTCAGAGTAAAAATCTAATAATACGATAAAAAACATAATTTTTTTTGATAAATATGCAGAGATTCACAGGTTGATATTTGCATACGGTACACATCCTGTTGACGTTAGTGATAGTTGTACTGCCCTTTTGTTCCAGTCGCTTGGCAATGTTACCACATGGCCACAATGTTGCTATGCAAATGACGAAAGCGGCTCCTGTGAAAGGAAGGAGGAAATGGATGGAGGGTAGATTGGGCTGGTGGGGACAGAGGGTGGTTTGATTGATGAAAATGGGCACTCCCACTCCGCCCCCCTCCCCCCTCCTCATCTCCCGCTTCTCAATTGCAGCAACGGGGGCCCATGTCCGTAGATAAGAGCGGCCAAGCTGGCCAGCTTTATTGAAATCCTGGGTCCATAAACTCATCAATAACGCAGGAGATGGTGCGCGTGCGTGCGGGCTGTGCCGAACATCAAAAGGACCTGTTCTTATTTCACGGCTGTGCGCGACGAAGGCCAGAGAGCCAGCGGTGAGAAGATTGAATCTTCCTCCGAGCGCCGTGTCAGGGCTGAAAAATTTCCCTGTGACAGATGACAGCCATTCCAGCCCCGGGATTATGAGTTCTGCTGGAGAGACATTCCTTATCGGCTCTCAGAGTCCGCGATAACAAGACGTAACGCACAGATCCTCGTCCATGCTTCCAGACAGAGCTGAGTGTTATCCTGCTGTATATGAGCAGGAGAGGAACGCTGCCTGACTAAGCCTAAGGGATCGTAATAGTTCTTGGGTGAAAGCGTCGCGTTCCTCCAGCCACTTGTGTAAAGTCAACGGACAGACTCTGTGATGAAACGCAAACCGACGGCAACTTTGAAGTACACATCTGCTCTTGGGGACTCTTCGCCTCTCGTACAGTCTAGTCTCTACCCCCCCCTCCTGCCTACCTCCCCTCCACCCCCCTCGTTTTTTTTTTGCGGATATAAACACTCATACAAAGTGACAATTATTTTTGATATAGGGATGTAATTATGTATCTTTTGCCACTAGGGAAATGCGCCAATCTTTGAAAGCATTTTCAGTGGATTTCTTGAGTCCTCCAGTGTGAAAATAGATATTTATATTTATTACTCTACGGTTTTACTTTCCGCAGGTGTGGCACTGTAAGGAATGGTGGGAGACTCTTTGAACTAACCGTCTGGAAACCAGAAGCATTCAAAGCATGGTAAGCTAATCTCCCTGCTATAGTCAGAAAGGCTATCTGGAATTAATCATCTACCAGAGATTTGGTTTATATGTTCAAGCAGGATCACTTTTGAGGGCTCTTTTACAGGGTTGGGATCATCTGAATTTGTCCTTGCCCCAGTTTCAATAGCTGCATGATAAGAAACTCAGATCCATTTCCTGGCGTCAATGCCGTTTCTTTTTGGGTTCGTCAAATGTTTGGCGTCCAGGAAGACTGATGTTGGTTTGTGTGAGTGTGTGTGTGTCTGTGTGTGCGTGTGTGTTTCTGTTTGTGTATGTTTCCTA
>BROE01000010.1:3152370-3174882 GCA_036571765.1 Plecoglossus altivelis | reverse complement strand
CCCCCCTCGTTTTTTTTGCGGATATAAACACTCATACAAAGTGACAATTATTTTTGATATAGGGATGTAATTATGTATCTTTTGCCACTAGGGAAATGCGCCAATCTTTGAAAGCATTTTCAGTGGATTTCTTGAGTCCTCCAGTGTGAAAATAGATATTTATATTTATTACTCTACGGTTTTACTTTCCGCAGGTGTGGCACTGTAAGGAATGGTGGGAGACTCTTTGAACTAACCGTCTGGAAACCAGAAGCATTCAAAGCATGGTAAGCTAATCTCCCTGCTATAGTCAGAAAGGCTATCTGGAATTAATCATCTACCAGAGATTTGGTTTATATGTTCAAGCAGGATCACTTTTGAGGGCTCTTTTACAGGGTTGGGATCATCTGAATTTGTCCTTGCCCCAGTTTCAATAGCTGCATGATAAGAAACTCAGATCCATTTCCTGGCGTCAATGCCGTTTCTTTTTGGGTTCGTCAAATGTTTGGCGTCCAGGAAGACTGATTGGTTGTGTGAGTGTGTGTGTGTCTGTGTGTGCGTGTGTGTTTCTGTTTCGTGACCTTTCCTTCACCCCACCCCACCTCACACCACCCCGTTGAAAATCAGCAGCAGATGACTTCTTCTGAAAAGTGCAGGGCTAGTGTGTCAACCTCGTATGTTCGTTTCAACGACCTTGACGTTAGGCCTCCATGTCAGCTTGCTGCCGGAGCAGAGTCCTAAGTGCTGCAATTTTACCGCGGAAACACGTTTTGGCGACAAATTTCTTCCCTTTTTTACGAGGTCTTCTTGGATATTTGTTGTTCCGTTTAAATAGCATCTTAGTAATTTGGTCATAGGTCAGGGATGCGTATAACCATCATGGCATATTTGAATGTGAGAGCATTTTATAGAGTTGCGTTCTGACACTTCTGCGTGCTGTTATTGTAATGACTATTAACTGGCGAATTCCATAAAAATGTTTCTTTTTTTTGTTTTTTGTTTTTTTTTGTTCTGAGACTCTAGTCTCACATGAGATGATCTGAATGAGGTGTCTGCTGCCTTATAATTCCTGGTAGTGTTATTATTATTGGTTCACATGTTTCTGCTTTGGTTGTTGTCTGTTAACCCTGCTGTAGGTGGATGCGAGCACTGCCTGCAGAATGAATCCACTGGCTGCCTTAGGCATGGACCGTGCTAGCCTGATGAGGGAGAGCATTCGCGTCCAAGGTGGAATGGTTTACCCCGGAATCCGCACCCTCTCTACAGAGAAAACCAGAGAAGGTGCCTCCATGCCTCTTGGCTACGACCTTCTCTACAAACCTGACGTGTCCTTAGACAGTAGAAAGACTGGTAATAATGGCTACATGGGACTGTATAAAAGCCCTCCCCCTGGCCTTCAGAAGCCCATGGTAGTCCCTGGCCCTGGAGGAGAGAACCTGGGGCTGGACCCAAGAGTGGGCCAGGTGGAAAAGCCCATGGAGCTGGGGCTGGCCGGGTCCAACGGCTTCCTGCGGCTGCCCTGGGTCAGCCACTACCCAGACGCCGGAATGTACCCTTTCCTGGACTCTAGCAAATATGCAGCTCTGAACATGTACAAGGCGTCTTTCCTGTCCCAGCCCTCACATTACCTACCCCAGCACTTGGCCTACCAGTCTCTGTGCTCAGGGGCAGGAGGCAGTGCTGCTGGGGCAGAGAGACTCCTCTACTTGCCCTCTTACCCTCCTACTCCCATATCCTCCTCCTTAGCCACTCCTATGAGGATTCCCACAGCCCCTACCCCCCACTCGCCACTGGTGCACCACCAGGACAAGAGCATGCAAGGCCTGGGGCCCAGGATTCACCACGACTCTTCTGCCTTCGGGCAGCAGCTGCAGCAGGTCCAAGCACAGCAGCATCACCAGGCTCAAGTTCAGGCCCAAGTTCAGCAGCAACAACAGCAGCAAGCCCAGGCTCAAGCCCAGGCTCAAGCCCAAGCTCAGGCCCAAGCCCAGGCCCAGGCCCAGGCCCAGGCCCAGGCTCAAGCTCAGGCCCAGGCCCAGGCCCAAGCCCAGGCTCAAGCTCAGGCCCAGGCCCAAGCCCAAGCCCAAGCCCAGGCCCACAGCGAAAGACAGCACAGTAGCAGCAGCAGCAGTAGTAGTAACAATAGTAAACTTAACCGGACTTCCTCTAGTAAGGGCCCTGCCAGCAGCTACAGTCACAGTAGTAACAGTAGCAGTATAGTTAGCAGTGGTAGTAATACTAGTACCAGTAGTAGTGGAGCTAACAGCAGTAGCCACACAGTAGACCCCAGCCCAGCACTTATGACCCAGTCGTCACGCAACATCACAAGGCCCCTCCAGACCTCTGGGCCCGCAACCCCTCCTCCTCTCATAGACAGCACTTTGGACTTTCAGAAGTCTCTGTTCAGAAGTCCTGCCTCTTCCTCCTCCTCCTCGTCCTCCTCTTCAGCTCCCCATCCATGTTACGCCGGCAGCATGGCCAACGAGCATCGCTCCCCGGCGCGCTCCGGCGGACACGCCCACAAAGCCAAAGAGGGCAGTTTGGACCACAAGAACGGAGAGAGGAAGCCGAGCAAGTCCCCATTAAAGACCTCGTCTGAGAGACCGACCTCCCTGCACGCTCCTGCCAAAGACCCAGCGGACAAACCTCTGGATCTTTCAGCCGCCAAAATCCTAGAATTGGAAGCAGGGAACCCCAACGGGTACACCTCCAAACTGGAGGCCTTAGCTAAGCTGGGCTATCTACCTACCGCTCGATACGGCTTAGCGCCCAACCGAGAGCTTGTCAAAGAGACCCTCTCCCCGTCCTTGGCCATGGCAGGGGCGTCCTCCAAAACGTCCGAGCGCCCTGAGATAATTAGCACCGCTCACTCCTCCTGGGTGGTTCCCAGTCCAGCCTCTGGCTCTAACAGCGACCCAAACCACAGCAAATCCTCATCCACCATCAAGAACAAGAACCTGGAGAGGGTTTCCCAGCAGCAGCAGAGAAGCTCCTCGTGTCCTAGAATAGGGGAGGGAAACGGGGCCGTAGCCCCCGGCCAAGCTGTCGCCGTGGTAGCGCCTGGGGGTCGACCTTCCTCCGTGTCTCCTTCTCCCAAACCCAACGGGGAGTGGCCTCGCGTGTCCCCCGGCCAGCCAGACAAAGCCGTCCTGTCCGCCTCGCATGGCAGCCACTCTGGGAAACATCCTAAAACCCCCATCAAACCTGAGCCCCAGGAGATGGCTTTCAAACCTCAGCAGCCCCACCAACCTCACCTGGAGAACAGCCGTCCCTCTAGCCACCTGTACAGCGAATCCTACCTGCCGCCCAGCATAGCATACGCTAACCGCTTAGCCTACGCTAACCTCCCCTACCCCGTCCCAGAGAGCATGTCGCTACCACACATGACAATGCAAGGTAAAGGACCTGTGTATCCCCACCCGGTTCTCCTGGGGAACAGCAGCCTTTACCCCCCTCGTCTGACCCCCAAACACGGCCTGTCGTACGGGATTCCCCCCAACCACGGAGACTACCTGACCTATCACGACTCCAAGGAGATGGTCCACCCGCTCATGTCCTCGCATCTGGGTCTGGATGCTAAGGAGCGGCTGGACCTGAGATCCAGGCCTCAGGAAAAGCCCTGGAGCCACGACGGGTCACCTTACAGAAACCAAATGGCCTCGGATACCGAATCCCCACGCAAGAACGAGAAAGAGATGAATTTGGCTGCGGGCCAAGATTCAAAGCTGCCGAGCAAGCCTTTCACCGGGGGGAAGGAAGAAATAGTCTGCATTGACCTGCTCCAATCTGATATGGACAGTGACTCGTCCATGAGCAAGCACAGCTCGCCCAGTGTGAGGAGAAGGGACCCTGGGAAGCTGATTGGATGCGAGAGCAGCAGCTATTCCGCCAGCGACAGGAGAGAGCCAGAGCCCATCAACATGCTCCGGACGAGCCACGTGGCTGAGGCCAGAGCAGGAGAGCCAGAGAAGCAGCTGGAGCATCGCTGCTTATCCAGGCCGTTAGACCCCCACCAGGGCTTCCCCCCACACACCTCCCGCCCAGAGCCCCCCATGTCCCCCTATCACTGTGAGGACAGCACCAGTCCCGCGGAAGGTAGCCCCCTGCCTGATCTCCCTGAGGAACAAACCCTGCGCTGTGCTCGCACCTCTGGGGAACGCCCCGCTAAAGACCGAGGAACCTGGAACCGTTCGTCCGGAGAACGTGCGTACAGGGATCTGACGGACGAAAGCAGAGTGGCCAGAGCCTTGAGTCGCCGCGAGTCGCCGTGCGAGAACCGTTCTCTTGAGGAGCGCGTGTCAACAAACCGGAATGTCGGAGGCCGCGCCTTTGAAAACCGCGTTCTCGCGGACCGTTCCGGCGAGAACCACGAGGATCGTACGTTTGGAGTTAATTCGTCCGGGGACAGTAATTCTGAGGACCGGCCTTTCAGGGACTTGGAAAGTCGTTCTCACAGGGACTATACTTTTGAACATCGGACGTCTGATTACAACAGAAACGTGGACTGCCCTGGTCAGAACCAAACTATACCTACGCCTGATTTAAAGGCAGAACTGATCGGCGAGGACCAGTTGAATCACTACGAGGATCCGAACAAGCCGGACGACACGGACTCCTTGGCAGACGACGACGAGGGCCACGGCTCCTCAAAGAGCCGGCGTTCAAGCTTGGCTAAACGCATCGCTAATTCTTCTGGATATGTGGGCGACCGCTTCAAGTGTGTCACCACGGAGCTGTATGCCGACTCCAGCAAGCTCAGCCGGGAGCAACGGGCGCTTCAGGTGAGTCCTCAAAACCATCCCTCCCTCACACACACACACACACACACACACCTGTTCATCCCTGAAAATGTAGCCAAAGGACATAGCAGCGCTTGACGTTTACAGTTTGGATCAAGGAGGGATATAGTAGTCTAAGCATAACCCGGAACAAATACAACCAATTTCAAGTAAGAACAGATTTAGCTGTATTTAAATTGCACGAACGAAGAACCCAGTTGGTAGTACCGATGATTCATGGTCGAGCCAACGTTTAAAAAAATAAAATAAAATAACGTTTTTCAAAACGATGACTCTGGAAGCAGGTTCTTCCGGTGCCAGAGAGACATGGGTTGTTATTGCGAAGGTTTATAACAAAGAAAGACAGGGAGTCACTGCGTCCTGAGTGCTCCTCTCAGCTCATGTGGAAAGCCTGTCTGCCTGCCAGACTCAATCTCACACAAGCGCCGACATAATTACTGTTGGCCGTTGCCCTGCCCTCCTTCCCCCCTCCCCTCTCTCCACCTCCTTTCCCCATTTCCCCTCCCTCCCGCCTCCCCTCCCTCCCGCCTCCCCTCCCTTCCGTTTTCAGGCTTCCCCAGCGCAAGGCTGCGGAGCGACGAGAGTCTGTAGAGCGACGCAAATCTCTAGAGCGACGCGAGGCTGTAGAGCAGCCTTCTGCGTCTGTGTTTGGTTTGGTTGGCGGCAAGAGCGAGTTAACACATGCTGGCCACGTGTTAACGCGTGTGTGTGTGTGTGTGTGTGTGCATTGTGTGTGTGTGTGTGTGTGTGTGAGAGAGAGAAGAGAGAGAGAGAGAAAGGGAGCTTGTGTCTGAGTGTGTTGGTGCAGCAGAACCTGGAAAATCGGATATGTGCGTGTGTGTAACGTGTGTGTTGTGTGTGTGTAACGTGTGGTTTGTAGTCGTTTGTTTGTTGTTTTGTCTGGGCCGCTCGGGCACTGCCGCTGCCTGGCTCTTCCATTGCCGCCCTCAGGCTAACTGTTTAACCTGACCCAAGAGCCTTGGGAATTAGGGGGGATTTTTTCGCCTCGAAGGCCAGTTCCCTCGCCCAATCCCTGGTCTTCCTGTCGCCCCTGTCTCTCTACACTGGCCGGCCAAGCTCCCTGGAGAACTTTCTGGGCAGCCCTCTACCCTTTAATATGTTAAATATCGCCCCCTCCCTCCCTCCCCCCCCCCCCCCCCCCCCCCCCCCCCCCCGCCTGCTTCAACAGCTGAGCTGTGGCCCAGTCCTCTCATGAATTCCTGCCCCCTTCGCTGACGAGGGGGGAGGATAAATGCTCCGTGCCACTCGGCTCTGGTTCAGACAGCACTTCCCAGGCTCCGCAAAGAGCCAAGCCCTAGATAGGCTCCGGCTTCCAGCCCCGACCACCCCTGCTGCCCCCCACACTGCCTCGCCACATCCCAGCCTTCACAGCCATTTAGTTTTGACCTTCACCTCTTCCATTACGTTTAATATTTTCTTTTAAAATTCGCGACGTTCCATTTAAATCTCTGTATTTGGGTGAATTTCCAGTACGAGAAACAAGCTTGAGACGTTGCCTCTATGTCTTGCATTTGAGCGTTTTAAAATGATTTTGCATGAAATCAGCAATCAAACTCTCTTGTCAAACCTGTTTCACACTCTGTATACTGTCCCAACAAATATCATTTTATAAATACGATCTGCAGAATGATGTTTATCCTGTCTCTTGAATGTTTTTAACTTCATAAATCCATCTGTAAATGGGCAGGTTGGTTACACACTGAATGTCAGATTTGTTTTTGCTAACATCATTGAAAATGAATGGCCAAAGATATTGAGTACCCATTCTAATTACTTAGATGGAAGGATTAAGACGAGAGGACAGTAATTTAAGTCAACCTGCCGCTTACCGTGAGGTCAGTTCTTTTAAACTTCTTATTCAAAAATCTGAAATGAAATATGATTTGGGGATCATTTTGTGGGTTGAGGAGAACAGCTGAAGGCATTTCTGACTTTGTGATTGTGTTTGCATTCCTGTTTGACAACAAGTTACTGGTGGTAGAGCAAAGCAAGGGTTGGACAGGAACGAAGGTTAAATCCTACCTAAAGGGAAGCACTACCCTTTCGTATCGAAAACGTTACAGTTTGAGATAACCAACGCTTTTGACATCTGTGCCNACGATGTGAGGTTATATCACAGCCACCATCTTATGATCAGCATTTATTCGTCATTTGGGGGAGGAGGGGGGAGGTGTGGGGGGAGGTGGTGTGGGGGGATAGGATGTTCACGTTGGGCTGAATTGAGGCAAATTCTTCAACTGAGGATGAGAGGGGAAATAAGTTTTGTTGTAAAAGACACAGAGAGGAAGAGCAGTGCAGGGCTTGGTCTCATGACTGTGTGTGTGTGTGTGTTTCTGTGTGTGTTTCTGTGTGTGTGTGTTTCTGTTTGCGTGCGTGTGTGCGTTTCTGTTTGCGTGGTGTGTGTCTCTTCTTTGTAGCGTGCAATGCAGCGCTTCTCTGAGCTGGAGCTGAAGGAGAAAGAAGGAGGAGGAGGAGGAGGGGCTCCGGCGGTGGAATCTGCGGACTTGGCCAGACCAGCCCAGCGGGGGAGGAGGAGAGCGAGAGGGGGAGGGGGAGAGAGAAGGGAGGGGAGAGGGAGGGGGAAAGGGAGGACGGCTGGGAGCGCAGACAGAACAGAGCCAGGCAAGAGGCTGTGGCTGCCAACAAGACCCACAGAGACGGTAAGAGGAACCAAGAGAAGTTACACACGCACACACACACACACTCACGCACACACACATACACACACACACTCACACACACTCACACACACACATACACCACACACACACGCACACTCTCAACATCTGCAAGCACATATACCTGTCTTCCTTTTCACTTGTTTTAACACTCTGTCACTGTCACCTACTTTCCTTTTTTTTGCGTACTCAACACCACACGTGTACGCACACACACACACACACACACACACCCTCCCTGCCCTCCTAGTGTGTAGGGACAGCCCAGGAGCTCAAACCAACGGATGCAGCCAGGTTTACACATCCGGCCCCAGCCCCCCCATAGCTGAAGACGACAGACCTCCCCCCCCTTCCGCCCCTCCCCCCACGTATTTCGAAACACGGCCAATAGTGTCTCCATCCTGTTCCGTACACTTTGTGTAGCCGTTGCACGCGTGCTTGTGCTTCCTGTGCACCAGGGTCGATCGTGGTTTCAGTCATATGTCAGCGGCTGGCAGAACACGTGGAATGAGAGCAGCCGAACGTACTGTACAAAAAAAGAAAAAAGAAAAAAAAAAAAAAACTTGGAGATTAGCGGAGATCCGCGCGCGGCTCACGCTCCTCCAGGGAGACCAGGCAGCCACCGGCCCACCGCGGCCCCGGGAAACACCCGCTACGCGCCGCGCACGGCAGCCCGGGGAACGTTGCCATGGCGATCCCCCTGCCGTTGGCGAGTTGCCATGGCGCAGGGTATGGCTGTGAACCGTGGGGGTGCTTTTGGTCGTGAGTCATCATGTGATTGTCGCTCGCCAGATCTGGAGAGATATTCATGGCCTCTGGCAGAATGGAACGCGGAGAGAGAGAGAGAGCGAGCAAGAGAGAGAGAGGGCGTGTGTGTGTGTTGGCGTGTGCATGCGGAGCCAGGCAAGCGGTTTGGGCAGGGCGTGTGTGGAGCATTCCTGTCCAGGACAGTACAAGGGAAGCCCTGTGAGGCAGAGCAGCTCTCTGAGAAGAGCCTGGACCACAGCTGAGGGGAGAGAGAGAGGGAAGGGGGAGAGAGAGAGAGAGAGAGGGAAGGGGAAAGAGAGAGAAGCAGAATGGGGTTAGTGGGGAAGGGGAGGTATTGGGAGAGACAAGGAGGGGAATGGAGAGAAGAGACGAGGAGAGACTAGGAGAGACTAGGAGAGAGAGACAGACAGAAAAAAGAGAGAGACAGAGAGAGAGAGAGTGCGGCACAGACGCCCCCACCAGCTGCCTTTGATCCAGACGGCTGCTTTTGACTGCCTGGAGTGAAGCCTTTTAACTGCCCCGGCTGGTCAGGGAGGCCGGGAGGGCGGGGGGCGGTGAGAGAGTGTGAAAAAAAGAACGAGCCTATGATGTGTGTGGATACACACACACGCACACACACGCACACATGAAGATTTGTATATACTACTATATACGTGTATGCATGTGTGTGAGTTGTGTGTGTGTGTGTTGTGTAGTGTGTGTGTGCTGTGTGTGTGTTGTGTGTGATGTGTGTGTGTGTGGTGTGTGGTGGGTGTGTGTGTGGTGTTGTGTGTGTGGTGTGTGTGTGTGTGTGTGTGTGTGTGTGTGTATCTGAGAGAGGGAGGGAGAGATGAGGGTCAGGGCTGAGGGGACGGCCGGTCAGAGATGTCGGAAGCTTCAGTCTGACTCAGTCGCACCCTGCGTGGAGAGGGGGGTGCTGTGCGTGTGTGTGTATGTGTGTCTCTGTCTCTCTACCAAGCGCAGTCATTTCTCATAACCCATATATCGGCTACGAAGGCCAATTTATTGTACAAAAAGCAGTTTTCTGATATTTGTCACTAGTTTTCCTTCATGTGACAGTCCTGCTCATGTCTTTGTAACAGGTGGCGTGTTGCCAACATGCCCCAACAACAGAGTACCTGTTCTCCAGAGGTGCCCTCACTCCGGTTCTCTCCTGCTCCTGGAGAGAGGGCACACTGTGCCCTGTGCGGACGAGGGGAACAGGGGGAAGGAGAACGAGGAGAGGACGAGAAGGATGGAGAAAGACGAGGAGGTGTGGGCGAGGGAGAAGGAGGAGGACGATGTGGCGGCAAGGAGAAGAGGAACAGAGGAGCTCACGGAGGATGCTGGGAAACGAGAAGAGCGGGGAGCAACGAGGACGTCTGAGGAGAGGAGGGAGGAGAGGGACTACGTCTCCCAGTGGGAACAGCTCTCTCGTCTGTCCACTCTGGATGCTTCGGCCCACAGAGACACCAGCCCTGGATCTGTGCCAGCCTCCTTCCCCACCCAGGTGCCCACCAAGAAACGCACGTACCCCCTGGAAGTCTGCCACCACCCCAGCCAGGGACAGGCTATAGAGACAGGGGATAGAGAGGGAGACGAAATGACCGTCCCAGCCAAACGAGTCAAGCTAGCCACTGGTAAGGACCTTGCACTCACTCTCTTTGCGTCTGGCTGGCTGGCTGTCGGTCTGTCTCTGTGTGTTTATCTGTGTTTGCCTGTTTCTCTCTCGTGCCCAGAGACAGAGAATTTTGTCTTTCGTCACTCCCCTCCTCCGCATTGAGTCATCTGCTTTAGTGTGGCCTTGTTTTCTCTCTCACTCTATCTCTCTCGATCTCTCACTCTATCTCTCTCTCTCTCTCTCACTCTATCTCTCTCCCACTCTCTCTCTCGCTTTCTCTCTATCTGTCTCCCAGTCTATCTCTCTCACTCTATCTCGGTCTCACTCCGTTTCTGTCTCACTCCGTTTCTGTCTCACTCTCTCTGTCTCACTCTCTCTGTCTCACTCACTCTCTCTCCCTCACCCAAGCTATCTTTTTCTAACGCTGTCTTTCTCTCGTTGTGTGTCTCCGTTTCTCTATCTGGGTCTCTCTGTCTCTCTTTCTCTTTCATTCTATCTCTCTCGTTCTGTCTCTTTGTCGTTCTGTCTCTCTGTCTCTCGTTCTGTCTCTCTGTCGTTCTGTCTCTCTGTCGTTCTGTCTCTCTGTCGTTCTGTCTCTCTGTCTCTCGTTCTGTCTCTCTGTCTCTCGTTCTGTCTCTCTGTCTCTCGTTCTGTCTCTCTCGTTCGCGTTCTCTCTCTGAGACTTTTCCATGCAGGGTGTTTCGGCGTTGCCACAGCTAGCGCAGTGCCAGTTGGTGTTGAGCGTTAGTGCGATTAGTGCCCGCTGGCGGGCGAACACAAATATTTATTTGTCCCAAGATCCATGGCTCTATAGCCGACCGCAGCTTCACCTGATTGGGTTTATTTGTCTCTGTTCATCCAAATCGCTTCCACCTCACTTCCTGGGGTTCTGAGCAACACTACTACAATGCTCAGCTCTTAACATAATCCAGCCACAGACACAGTTTCCTGCCTTTATAGTTAGATTCCCCCCACACACACACACATGCACATGTATGGCATGTGTGAGGATTTGACTGTTTAGTTTCAGCCAACACGATCTCCCAGAGAGCGCTCTTACACTACCTAGCATAATGTTACAAGAAGTTCCTGAATGTCCTGTAACAGGATTGGTTACCAGGATTGGTTATTCTAACTTGTAACGCTGTCCTGTAAAAGGGTTGGTTACTCTTAACTGGTAACGTTGTCCTGTTACAAGGTTGTTTACTCTAACTGGTAACGCTGTCCTGTAACAGGATTGGTTAACTGGTAACGTTGTCCTGTAACAGGATTGGTTAACTGGTAACGCTGTCCTGTAACAAGGTAGTTCAACTGGTAACGTTGTCCTGTAACAAGGTTGTTTACTCTAACTGGTAACGCTGTCCCGTAACAGGATTGGTTAACTGGTAATGCTGTCCTGTAACAAGGTAGTTTAACTGGTAACGTTGTCCTGTAACAGGATTGGTTAACTGGTAACGCTGTCCTGTAGCAGGGTTGGTTAACTGGTAACGCTGTCCTATAACAAGGTTGTTTACTCCAGCTGGTAACGCTGGCTTTCACCAGCCCGGACGCTTAAACCGTTCATCTGATTTTAATGAGTCTGCCGTGTAGATTCCGGCGGATTAGAGGTTGTCTTGGCGCTGGGATTGGAGGGCGGGGTGGAGTCTGTGAGCCGTATCCATGGTTACGGCCTGGCTTCTGACATGTGAATGTGGAGGAGGGGGGTGGTCAGATGGGTCAGAATGCAGCCTGTCAGCTTTGTTGTTGTTCCCTCTGTAGAACTCTCAGGGCCCTCCGGCCCGGAGGAGGTGAAGAACCTGAAGGTCTGCATCGAGCTGACTGGCCTCAGACTCAGCAAGCCCCGCCTCTCCTCCGAGATGACAGGCCAGCGGCTGGACAAGCCCCGCCTCTCCTCCGAGATGACAGGCCAACGGCTGGACAAGCCCCGCCTCTCCTCCGAGATGACAGGCCAACGGCTGGACAAGCCCCGCCTCTCCCCGGAGATGACCAGCCTTCGACTTGACAAGCCGTGCTTATCCCCCGAGCTCATACGACTCGCCAAGCCCCGCCTCTCCACGGAGCTGACAGGCCAGCGGCTTGACAAGCCCCGCCTCCCCACCGAGCTCAGCCAATGGCCTCCTTTTAACCCCAGGCCAGTGGAGGTGAGCTCTGGGCTGATTGGACATCCTGGCCCTGGTTTGGAGGTTGGTGGGCTGGACAGGAAGTACAAGCCCAGTTCACAGGAAGACAGGATGCTGAAGAGGAGGTCAGAGGGAAACCGGAGCTGGTGTGAGAAGTTCTGTAGCCGTGAAGAGGAGAGAGGTAGGTTGGACAGCCTGTCGTTCTGTACTCTAGTAGGAATCTGCTCTGCTTCTACAGTGGCTTGTTTTTCCATTCGGAATGACAGCACTGTCAAAATAGGATATTTCAGCACATCGTTTTATTCGATTTTCACATTAACAAAGGCTGGGTGTTTATTTGCCAACTGAAATCAGGCACTTGAGGCTTTCCTGTAAACCAGCAAAGAAAACGTCCAAACCGAACCCAACCAGCGGTCTGATATTATCCCCTGGAAGCAGTTGTGCTTCTTTAGTCGAGTCTTCTTCATCAGGCTGTTTGTGTGGTGAGCACACGTCACTGACATTAAAACAAAGTCGACCTTTGGCGACACGTTGCCTTTGAAGTGCCCCGTAAAAGCGCCGCTCACACGCTGCCGGCTTCACGCTGCCGGCGTCACGCCTTAACCGCCTGCACATGTGCCCGCTTGGCACAGTCCTGTTCCACGTCTGCGCTAAGGTGGCATGACACAGGCAGGAGACTGAAGACGCTGCTTTTCTAAACAGGCTTTTTTTCAGTTTCAGCCTTTCTGAAAGCAGATAGACGTCTCTGAGATGAGAAATATCGTGTAGAGGAGTGTCCTGCTCCAGATGGTTAACAGGAGAAGTGCGAAGGACAAACACAGCCTGTTTGAAACTGAATACGAACAGGGGAAAAAACCATGTTAATGGAGGAACGTCGGTGGCCATTTTGACACTCGTAATGTGAGAGCCCTCATCGTGTCTCTCCCCCGCTCTCTCTTTTGCGAGAAAAACCCCCCTGATTCAGAGACAGGGATCTCGCTCTCGCTCGTGTTAAAGAGGATTAATCTGACTGTGTGAGCCCTCTCAACCCAACAGGATGTATGGAGCATGCAGATGTGTGTGCGTATGTGCGGGAGAGAGAGGTAGAAACAGGGAGAGAGATGTAAAGAGACTTAAACGGTGAAGACGAAAGAGACCAAGACAGGGAGAGACACGGGACAGACTAGGAGATCCGAGAGCCACCAGACAGACTGTATAATGAGGAGACAGGGAGAGAGAGATGAGTCAGGATATTCGAATGAAAGAATGGAATCGATCAGGAGGAGGAGAGACAGGCGAGAGAGAGACAGGAGAAAGAAGAGAGACAGGAGTGATAGATGACGAGACAACGAGATCCGAAGAAAGAAGAAATTTGGATTACAGGGAGAGAGAGAGAACCAGTGAAGAGAACCTCCGAGAAGACGAGACGGAGAGGACGGGAGAGAATGACCAGGCATGAGTAGAACACGTGAGAGATGACAGGGTAGATCTCCGAGAAACGGGCGTTAACTGAATGACGGGTTACTGGGCCGAGGACCGTGGAAACGAGTGATGAGCAACACTTAGGGGATGAGAGACAGGAGTATTTGTAATTGAAAGTAGATCGGATCCATCCCTCCATTTGGTCTTTGGTGAGTAGAGTAACAGTTGGTTAGTATTCCTTTCTGGCTGATTGCAATGTGACGGGGACGAAATCTGTCATCAAAAGCTACATACATTATCCCTGAAGACTGGTCGCTATACGGGATCCGTTGAGAGTTTGACTCCTCTCTTTATTCTTCTCAAAATGTCCATAAGACCATAACTTGGCCGCTCGTCGTTCCACTCTTTCTGCCAGAGTATTCAACTTCGACCGACCGCCCCACGGACTCCCTTGATTACGTCTTGAATGTCAACCAGCCGCGCATAGGAGGAGTATATTCGATGAGATTCGGCCCATATACCCCCTCCTAACCCCGGCTACCCTGTGTTGGGATTCGAGATTACTATGCATGACCCAGCCCATAATAGGTGGCGAGAGAGAGACAGGGTATTCATCTCCTTTCACCTCCCTTTTTGGTGGGAGAGAAAACGGGCAGAGAGAGAACGGGCGAGAGTGAGTAGAGACTGGCGTCTGATTTCGAGCTGAATTCAGAGATCGGGCTGACTGAGACGAGCAGAGAGAAGAGACGGCGGGAGCTACACACGGTAGAGACATAAGAGAGTGAGAGGAGAGACAGGAGAGAGCAGTTGCAGGCTGTGCTCTGTAGTCACGTCTCGCGAAGCCCCCGTCAACTGGTCAATTTCATGCGTGCTAATGGCCGTCTAACATCTTCCACATGTAGCTGTCACAACACGTCTCCCTCCGCCACACACACACACACACACACGCACACAAAGAATTCCTGGTTTGGAGATGCCTCTTGCCTTTTTTCACACACGCCAGATAATCCATATGGTCCACGTAAGTGACAAGACACACGCGTGTATAATGCGTTCTATCAGCCGGGGGGGAGGGGAAGGGGATGGGCGCAGGGGGAAGTGTGTGTGTTGGGGGGGGGGGCAGGGGGGTCGGCAAAGTGGCTTTGCGCGCCCTCGAGGGAATCGATACGGCACCGGGCGTTAATTAGATCCTCTCAGAGCCGTGGGCGGGGGCGAGACATTTCAGGCAGGCGCACCTCTGAGTAAATCACACCGTGGGTTTGGTAATTTACGCAGGTCTGGGGGAGGAGGAGTGAGGGGGGGGAGGAGGGGAGGAGGAGTGGGGAGGAGGGGAGGGTTAGGAGCTGAGTCGCTGGTTAGCGGAATCCCTCGATGGGAGGCACGAGGCCGTACTACGCACACACACGGTCTTTGTCTCTTTCACTCGCTTTTTCTCTATCTCCCTCTCTCTCTGTCTCCCACTCTCTCTCCTTCTCTCTCTCGCTCCCTTTCTCTCCCTTTCTCCCTCTCTCTCTGTCTCCCACTCTCTCTCCTTCTCTCTCTCGCTCCCTTTCTCTCCCTTTCTCCCTCTCTCGCCGTTTCCAGGTTGTAATTGGTGAGAGGAGGGATGTGCGTGTTCAGTGTCAGTCAGCCTGTCCTATAGATAGAGGTGTGTGTGTGTGCCTGCCTGCGAGTGTGTGTGTGTGTGTGTGTGTGTGTGTGTGTGCCTGCCTGCGAGTGTGTGTGCGCGTGTGTGTGGGGGCGTGTAGCTACCTCTTCTCCTTCCGGAGGTTCCGCTAGCCCTCGTCTCCCCTCCTGGGATGTAGAGAGCCCATAAATAATTCACCAGATGGAGGAGGTAAAACTCCCTGCTGGCTCGCAAAAGGCCCTGTGTGCGTGTGTGTGTGTGTGTGTGTGTGTGTGTGTATGCGTGTGCGCGTGTGTGTGCGTGTGCGTGTGCGTATGCTGCAGCTGCATCCAGAGTCTGTCAGCTCGCATGTTTCACGCGGGCGTTGGAACACACGACGGAAAACAGCAGACTCACGTACCCTCGTCTCTCGCTCATTCCTGCTCCCGCTCTCTCTCTCTCTCCTCACATCCGTCGCTCTGTTTTCCCCCCTCTTCTTCCCCTCCCCCACGCCCGCCCGCCCGCCTGTTCGTTACCTCGGTCTCTCGCTCTTTCCTACTCCTGCGTTTCGTCTCTCCCGCTCTCTTTGTTTCGCTCTCGCTGTCTCTCTCTCGCTGTCTCTCTCTCGCTGGGTCTCGCTTTTTTTCTCTTTGTAAAGCCGACAGGCTCTTATGCTGGATCTCGCTCACTCTTTCTCTCTTCTTTCTTTCTTTCTTTCTTTCGGTCTCTCTGTCCATCTCTCTCTCTCTCTCAGTCACGTAGTGTTGTTTACGAGTGCGTTAGTTTGTGTGGGTGTGTGTCTATGTCGGCGAACTTTGTGTCGTTTGGCAAGTTGCTCACACTCCAAACCCAAACGCACACACGCACAAAATTCATTTAATATCATGTAATATTCCTCCCCCTGAAAAGGCCCCTATCTCTCTCCAATTTCCTCTCCCCCCTCCCCTCCCCCCGATAAAGATAGAAACTACTTAGCAAAGCACCGCAGTCAAGCACCATGTGTGGTTCTCTCTCCCTCTGTCTCTCTCTCCCTCTGTCTCTCTCTCCCTCTGTCTCTCTCCTCTGTCTCTCTCTCTCTCTGTCTTCTCTCCCTTGTTTCTCTGTTCTTCTCCTCTGTCTCTCTCTCCTTCTGTCCTCTTCTGTCTCTGTTCGTCATCTCTTCTCTGTTTCTTCTGTCTCTCTCTATCCTCTTCTCCTCTCTGCCTTCTCTCCCTCTGCTCTCTCTCCCTCTGTTCTCTCTCCTCTGCCTCTTCCTCTCTCTGGCTCCTTCCCTTGCCTCTCTCTCTCCTCTGCTTCTTCTCTCTGTCTCTCTCAATCTCTGTTCTCTTTCCCTCTGTCTTCTTTTCCTCTGTCTCGTCTCCCTCTGTCTTCTATTCTCTCTTGCTCCTCTTCTCTCTATCTTTACTCTCACACACGCTCTCCCTGTCTTCTCTCTCTCTCCTCCTCTCTTCTCTCCCTCTTCTCTCTCCCCCTTCTCTCTCTCTCTGTCTCTGTTTCTCTGCGTGTGATGCTGTACTGAACAGAAGTGGTCATGCGCTAGCATCTGATAACAAAACACTAAGCTCCTTTCAAACGTCTGAGGTAATCGCTTCAAGTAAAAAAATATTTTTTTCTCTTTTTCCGTCTTTCTCTCCCCGTCCGTCTCCTTCCACAGGCTTCCCTGCCTCCCTCCCCCTCCCCCTGCCACATCTCCACCCTTGCAGAACCCCCGCTAGGGTTTGCCTCCCACCCCCAACCCTCTCCACAAGGGCCCCTATTTTCCCCCTCCCTCCCCCCCCAGCGTCCCGGCCCGCCTCTCAGACAAGAGGCAGAGGCTGAAGGAGCATCGGAGGGTCAGTGGCCCCCCTGGGCCCCCCCCCCCAGCCTGGACCCCCGCTCGGAGCTCGCCGCCGCCACCATCCCCCGCCTGCGTCGCCACGGCGACCTGGACAAGCCCAAGGGCAAGCGTCCGTGCAAGACTAAGCACACCAGCCAGCGGGAGAGAGAGCGGGAGGAGAGGGAGAAGGAGAGAGAGAGACCAGCGCTGGGAAGCGCTGCTGTCGAGCAGAACGGAGAGGGGGAGAGTAAGGTGGGTGGAAAATGCGCGCGCACACACACACACACACACATACTCTCACACACACCCTCTCTCACACAAGCTGACGTGCTGTGTTTGTCAGTGGATGTGTGGTCTTGCTCACGTGCTGAAGGACATGGGAAACAAACACCAATTAAAGATCCTTTGTACCTCTAGCTCTCCCTTGCTCGCTCCCTCTCCCTCTCTCTCGCGCTCTCTCTCCCGTTCTCTCCCTCTCTCTCCTGCTTTCTCCCTCTCTCTCCTGCTCCCTCTCTCTTTCGCTCCATCTCTCTCTCTCCCTCTCCGTATGTGTGTATCGTGAGCTACAAAAAATGCATTCTTAGTGTGCTTAACTGTTCAAATTATCGGCTCAACGTGGCTCGATGAATAACACGATGGAAAAAGTCTGTGTGTGAGGAGAGAGTGCGTGCTTGCTGCGTGTGAGTGTGAGGAGAGAGTGTGTGCTTGCTGCGTGTGTGTGAGTGTGAGGAGAGAGTGCGTGCTTGCTGCGTGTGTGTGTGTAAGGGTCATCAGTAGCACCGCTATGACCTCTTGCTGCTGGGAAACACAATCTGACGCAGACGTAGGGAGGTGCGTGCGTGCTTGTGTGTGTGTGTGTGTGTGTGTGTGTGTGTGTGTGTGGTGTGTGTAGGGAGGGAGGGGGGCAGTCCTCCGGTGAAGGAAGTGCATTCCTCACATAGCCCCGGCTCCCTGGGGAAGCAGCCTCCGGACCAGCATGTGCTGCTCTCAGACCAACTCCCAGCCTGGGTAGGACTGGGACTGGAGTGGGACTGGGACTGGGGTAGGGCTGGAGTAGGACTGGGACTGGGGTAGGACTGGGACTGGGGTAGGACTGGGACTGGGGTAGGGCTGGAGTAGGACTGGGACTGGGGTAGGACTGGGACTGGGGTAGGACTGGGACTGGGGTAGGACTGGGGCTGGGGTAGGACTGGGGCTGGAGTAGGACTGGGACTGGGGTAGGACTAGGACTGGGGCTGGGGTAGGACTGTGGCTGGGTTGGGACTGGGAATGCGGTAGGGCTGGGTTGGGACTGTGGCTGGGTTGGGACTGGGAATGCGGTAGGGCTGGAGTAGGACTGGGACTGGGGTAGGACTGGGACTGGGGTAGGACTGGGGCTGGGGTAGGACTGTGGCTGGGTTGGGACTGGGAATGCGGTAGGGCTGGGTTGGGACAGGCCAGGAGTTGCAGGGGAGTAGAGAGGCAGGAATCGTCTCAATGTGACAGTAGATCTAAACATGCTTTGAGCTTTTTGAGCTCACACAGATTTGAATAGGGATTGAGAGAGAATGCTTAAATTATGAATCCAAATAGACATTTTATTATAATATACGTTGAGTGTTTTTGTCTAGCATAATTGAAGATATTCAAGCTACGCAGTATAGAACAAAAATTTACGATGGCTTAGTTGGCAACATTGCGATTTTGTGACAAAATGTCGTCCTACGGTGTGTAAATCTAAAGAAGCTGTGTGTGTGTGCGTGCGTGCGTGCATGTGCGCGCGTTGTGTGTTTGTGAGGAGATTGTGTGTGTGTGTGCGTGGAGGTTGTGTGTGTCCCAGTGCGCGTGTCTAGTCGTGCGAGGGGTGTGAGGGTGAACCTGCTTGTGTCGTGCTGACAGCTGCTGCACTGGGTAATTCCTCAGGGCTGGGTGGACACACGCAAGCGTGCGCACACACACACACACGCAACCGTACGCACACACACACACTCAACCGTGCGCTCACACACACACGCAACCGTGCGCTCACACACACACACACACTCAACCTTGCGCACACACACACTCGCGCGCTGCCTACTCCGTTCCTGCCTCTCCTGCTTTGCATGAACTGCATTCCCCTCCCCCATCCCTCTCTCCTTCCTCCGCTTTCGCTATTCTGCTCTGATGCTCGCGCACACACACACACACACACACACACACATCACTGGAGCTGTCTGCTGCTGTATCCTGTTTGCCGATCGGTGGCTGCAAGCGCCTTCTGTTGACAGACGCTTAACCACACACGCACAGACACACACACGTGCACACGCACGTGCACAGCGGAAGGGGCTGCCCCTCCCCTTTCTCCCTCCCCTCCCCCCACCTACCCGTGAGATCAGAGTACCGCTCAGGGCACTAAACGCTTGCAAAGCTGCCTTGAACAGGGTGTTGCTGCTTTCGCTGAGCTAATGAAGGCTGTGCTTCTAGAATAGAGCAGAGTAGAGCATAATAGAGCAGAGTAGAGCAGGGTAACGTAGAGCAGAATAGATTAGTCTTCATCTGGGCAGAGTAAAGTAGATCTCACAGGGTAGGATAGATCCCTTCAGAGCTCAGCAGAACAGACCAAGCCCTCACCAGATTCCCTGTATATTATATATACACAGTATTGGCAGCGTTGGGGAAACTGCTTTAAGTATCCAACAGCCAGCTACCAAACATGCGTGTGTTGGTGCGTTTGCTGGCAATGCTTATGAAGCACACAGTCAAGTCACGTTCTCTCTGTGGCGGATTTCCTCTCCTTCTTTTCTCTCTCGTTCTTTCTCTTTTCTCTACTTCTTCCTCTACTTCTCCTTCTCTCTCTCTCTCTCTCTCGACGTCTCCCCCTCTCTCTCTACTTCTCTCTCTCTCTCTCTACTCTCTCTCTACTTCTCCCTCTCTCTCTCTCTCTCTCTCTACTTCTCTCTCTCTCTACGTCTCCCTTTCTCTAGTTCTCCCTCCCTCTCTCTTTCTCTCTCCCTCTCTGTCTAGTTCACTCTCCCATCGTCCTCTCTCTAGTTCTCTCTCTCCCTGTGTGTGTGCATGTCTCTCAACCCGACTGCTCATGGTTATAAATGACTTTGTGGTGACACGGCCACAGCCCCACGAGGGCCACTGACATTTATTAGCGCTGCGTGTGTGTAGGGCCCCCAGTGCCGCCCCCCCCTCACACACACCACATCACACACACACACCACATCACACACACACACAGAGGTAGATGTAGATGCCAACTAACTTGCACTGTCTCGCAAACACACACACACACTTGACCTGTGGTGCAATATCCTTGGCTCTTAAGCCACCTCAGTCCATCACACAGAGAGGGGAGGGTGGAGAGAGAAAAGGGGGGGGGAGCATATGTGTGTGAGAGAGTGAGAGGGAGGGGGAGAAAGAGAGGGGGGGAGAGTATGTGTGTAAGAGAGAGTGAGAGGAAGAGAGAGAGAGGGAGGGAGAGCAAGTGAGAGAAGCGGAGAAGAGGCCGATGGATGAATGGGTGAGACGTTGAGAACCGGACAATAGATAGACAAAGAGGGAGGCAGGGAGGGGACAGACATGAAGGCAGGAGGAGGAGAAGCAGTCCTGTTAACCACTACAGAGAGAGAAGAGAATCGCTCCCCCTCTTTTCTTCCTCTGCTCGCTTTCTTTCTCACTCTTCCACTTTCCTGCTGGGTTTCGTTTCGAGGGCTGGCTCCCTATCACGAGCCTCAGGCACTTGACACACACACACATCCCACAGACTCACACACACACACATCCCACAGACTCATACACACATCCCACAGACACACACACACACACACACACACACATCCCACAGACACACACACACACACACACGCAGAGACACACACGGCTCAGCGGCGCGGAAGGTCTTTGTCTGTGAGGAGGAAGTCAGTGTCGGGCTGCTATTTCAGACACCGTCTGTCTGCCAGCCAGGAAAACTAGGGCTGGCACAGGAGGGTGTGTGTGTGTTGCCATGTGTCGCCGTGTGGGTGTGTGTGTGTCGCCGTGTGGGTGTGTGTGTGTGTGTCGCCGTGTGTGTGCCGCTGTGTGTCGTAAACATTTCGGCACGTACAATTTGTGTGTTGTTTGTGTGGAACGTAACATGTTTACAAGGATTTCCAGTCTGAACAACTGTTAACCTCCCCTCCCTCCCTCCCTCCCCCCTCCGCCCCCTCAGGTGAGTCAGTCGACCTGCTCCAGGAAGAGGCCAGCCTCGCCGTCCGACCCCCGCCCTCCCCGCTCCCCCACGCCCCCTCCAGCCCTCACCCCCCTTCCTCTCCACACCCCCTCCCCGCTGCACCTCCAGGCCAGGGTGACCCAGGGGCAGGGCAGGCTGCCAGCCCCCGCTCCTGCCCCCGAGACCCCCCTCGCCCCCGCCAGCCGGCCCATGCCCCCAGAGGCTCGCCGTCTTATCGTCAACAAGAACGCCGGGGAGACGCTACTGCAGCGTGCAGCACGCCTGGGCTACGAGGTGAGACTGTGTGTGTGTGTGTGTGTGTGTGTGTGTGTGTATGTATGTGTGTGTATATGTGTGTGTGTGTGCGCGTGTGTGCGTGCGTGCGTGTGTGTGCGTGCCTCCGGTCGGATCGTGTTCTCTCTTCGCTGTGTAAACTCTCCAGCGCTTCTCGCTCGCTCGCTCCTCCCCCGTTCTCTCTCGCTCTGTCGCAATCTCGCTTTCTCTCTCTCACGGCTTCTCTCGCTGTCACGCGGTATCTGTCTGTCTCTATCTCTCTATCTTTGTCTCGCTCCATCTCTTTCTCTCTATCTCTGTCTCTATCTCTTTCTCTCTCCCCCTCTATCGCTATCTGACTATCTCTCTCTCTTCCTCCTTCCGTCTCTCTCTCTCTCGCTCTGAGTCAGAGGACTGTTGGTTGCGCCTGGCTGCCCTCCCCCTCCCTCCCTCCCTCCTCCCTCCCCCCCCTCCTCCCCCTCCTCCTCATCTCATTAATTCTCCGGGAGACGAAGGGCCACATGGGAGAAAGCCTCCCAACAGGCGCGGAGACATCGCTAAGCGCTCGCACACACGCTCTCTCTCTCGCACACACGCTCTCTCTCTCTCTCGCACACACGCTCTTTCTCTCGCATACACGCTCTCTCACACACACGCTCTCTCTCGCGCACATTCGCTCTCCCTCTCGCACACACGCTCTCTCGCACACTCGTTCTCTCTCTCGCACACTCGTTCTCTCTCTCGCACACTCGTTCTCTCTCTCGCACACACGCTCTCTCTCTCGCACACTCAGTCTCTCGCACACACGCTCTCTCGCGCACACACTCTTTCTCTCGCACACACGCTCTCTCTCTCTCGCTCGCGCTCACTCTCTCGCACACACGCTCTCTCGCACACACGCGCTCTCACAGATACGCTCTCTCTCACACACGCTCTCACACGCACCCACAGAGACGTGCAGGCAACTCTCGCACCGATTTCCTCTCGCGCTGTCACACACACACACACACACAGCGCTTTGCTCTCGCAGCGCTCCGCTCTCCTTCTTACGGCTCCTTAACCCTTCGGTGATTCATATCCGTGTTCCGGGAAGAAAGCCCTTCCTGCCTCCCTCCCTCCCTCCCTCCTAAGCGAACCTGAACAGAGAAACACCCTGGAACAGGGAACACGCTGCTGCCTCACTTGGCTGTTCCTGGATTTGGGATCTGAATCGTGGAGGGCTGAGGGTGCTCTGCGGAGGGGGGGGAAGGGGGAGGGGGGGGGGATAATCC
>BROE01000010.1:3113780-3125130 GCA_036571765.1 Plecoglossus altivelis | reverse complement strand
GGGGGGGGGGGGGGGGGGGGGGGGGGGGACATTGAAGGAGGAAAGAAATGAGAGGCAGCAATCAGAGCGCAGCACCACTCCTGCCACCGCTTTCTCCTCTCTCTCCTGCGCTCCCTCTTTCTCCTCTCTCTCCTCCGCTCCCTCTTTCTCCTCTCTCTCCTGCGCTCCCTCTTTCTCCTCTCTCTCCTCCGCTCCCTCTTTCTCCTCTCTCTCCTGCGCTCCCTCTTTCTCCTCTCTCTCCTGCGCTCTCTCGTTCTCAGCGCTCTCCCTCCCTCTCTCTCTCTCGCTCTCTTTCTCGGTCTCTCTTTCTCTCTCTTGCTCTCTCCGCTCTTCCTTGCTCTCCTCCTCTTTCCCGCTCTCCCTAATCACCACTTCCCACTTAGCATTTAAAACGCCTGCCTCCCCACACAGCCTGTCATTTAGAGCTGCAGGGAGCCCCCCCCCCCCCCCCCCCCCCCCCCCCCCCCCCNAGAGAGAGAGGAGGAAAGCACAAAAGAACAAGTGAGAAATGGAGAGAGAGAGAGAGTGCGTGCGGCAAGCTGTAGCTGGGGGGAGGGGGGCTGTAAATCAGTAGGCTTGTCCTGGTATCCTGCTTGTCTGCCCGTTTGATTTCCTCTCTCTCTCTCGCTCTCTCGCTCGTTCTCTCTCGCTCTCTCTCGCTCGTTCTCTCTCTCTCTCTTTCTCTCGCTCGTTCTCTCGCTCTCTCTCCTTCTTTCCCTCTTACCCCCGTTCTCTCTCTCTCCCTCGGACCATGCTAATCAAGCATTTACGGAATACACGCTGTGCTCCGTACGTCCTCTCTCCCTCCCCCTCTGTCTCCCTCTCTCTTCCTCCATCCGCCTCTTGCTCTCTCTCTCTCTCCCTCTCTTCCTCCATCCGCCTCTCTCTCTCTCTCCCCTCTCCTCCCCCCGTCTTCCTCCCCGTCTCTCCTTCTGCATATCTGTCCTTCTCCCCTTGCTCTGTCACTAGTGTCACCTCCATCATGGAGCTCGAACTCTTTCTCCTTCTGAATCTTCTTGTTTCGAACTCCCACACACACACGCACACACAGGTAATGAACACACACAGGTACACAAACCTTCTATTGTGAGCTGTGCTATATTCCTTTCTTCTCCTCCACTTAAGGCCGCCTTTCCTTCTGTATTTTTGTCTTTCGCTGTGTCTGTGAAGGTTTGCGAGGCAGTTCGTTCTGGCAGCATCTATTGTCCCACACCAGACACAAACCTCCTGCGTGTGTGCGTGTGTGTGTGTGCGTGTGTGTACAGGAAGGAGGGCTGCGTGTCCAACCCTTCCTCTCTTGTGTAGAATAGAAACACAAACCGAAACAAAGGCTTGTCTCTCTGGAGTTTTACCCTAACATCTCTCTCCCTCTCTCTCCCCCCCCTCTCTCTCTCCCTCCCTATCTCTCTCTCCCTCTCTCTCTCCCTATCTCTCTCTCCCTCTCCCTCTCTCTCTCTCCAGAGTATTTTACTGATCTGCAGGGCCGTGCAGACGACGACAGTGGAGTGTTCTGGGAATTCTATGGCAGTGCCGTGTGTGGTGAGTTCCACTACACACACACATTACCACACACGCACATTATCATACACACACACACATTACCACACACACACATTATCATACACACACACACATTATCACACACTCGAGATTTGCAAGATTGGAATCAAGGTGTGCAAACAACTTGGATAGGAAATAAACCATTGTCTGTCCATTGCAGAGAGACAGACAGACAGACGGGCAGACAGACAGACTGACGGGCAGACAGACTGACGGGCAGACAGACTGACGGGCAGACAGACTGACGGGCAGACAGACTGACGGGCAGACAGACTGACGGGCAGACAGACTGACGGGCAGACAGACTTGAAGTCGAGCCAGCAGCCCCAGGGCAGCACCTGGAAGAGAGAGAGGGAGGGAGAGAGAGAGACAGAGGGAGAGAGAGAGAGGGAGGGTGGAGGGAGAGAGAGGAGGGGGAGGGTGGAGGTAGGGAGGGAGAGAGAGAGGAGGGGGAGGTCGATAACGAGGCTAACCTTATCTAGCGACGGCCTTGTTCTCTGGGCGTGTCGGAGCATATCTGCTTTATCCCGTTTGGGTGTTGTCCGTTGTGCTGTGGTATTTTGTGTTTGTCTCTGTGTACAATAGGCGTGTTTGTGTGGTCATGGTGTCTGTTTGTTCTAGCACGTTCCGTTGCATCCACCTGCTCTAACAGTGTGTGTGTCTGTGTGTGTCTGTGTGTGTGTGTGTGTGTGTGTGTGGTGTGTGTGGTGTGTGTGTGTGTGTACTCCAGAGTCCGTGGAGGACCCGGCAGCCTACGACATTCTAGCCGGGCCCCCAGGCCCCGACGAGGAGGAGGAGGAGGTGCAGAGGGAGCTGTTTGAGTTTGAGTTCTCCGACCGACCACTCCTCCCCTGTTACAACATCCAGGTGTCCCTCTCTCAGGGTAAGGTGTGATTGTATGTGTTGGGTGGTGTGTTGTGTGTGCAGCGATGGGTGTGTGTGTGTGTGCGTGTGTGCGTGTGTGCGCTTCTGTCCATACAAGTGACTGCCTGCACGAGAGAGGGGGCGATTATTTGGAAGTTTCTTTGATGGGAATTTTCCGAGGCTGCGGCCAGACTCCGGAGTGTGATTCCCTCCGAGGTTTCGCTGGAAATGGGTCGTTAAAACGGGAGATCTTACACACCCCGAACGGAGGAAACCTGAGAGAAGATGAGAGAGGAGAGAGGGATCGAAAAAGGGCAGAGCGAGAGAGAAAAAGAGGAGCGCGGAGGAGAGAGGGAAAGAGACGGAGGGAAAGACAGCTCTGTGCTGTTCAGCTGAGACACAGCGCGATAGCAGACAGAGCTAATTGCCTCCCACTCAGTCTTCCTTGCGCTTGTCGCCGCCCCCTCCTCCCCTGCTCCCTCCCTCCCTCTCTCCCTCTCTCTCCTCGGTCGCAGCTGTGGCGTGTGCTGTTCAGGGTAATCGCCAGTCTCAGCGCCGCACCGCTCCTAACTCCTAGCAGCTTCCCCTCCCCCGCCCACCCTCTCTCTCCCTCTCCCTCTCTCTCTCTCTCTCTCTCTCTCTCTCTCTGTCTCTCTCTCTCTGTCTCTCTCTCTCTGTCTCTCTCTCTCTGTCTCTCTCTATCTCTCTCTCTGTCTCTCTCTCTCTGTCTCTCTCTGTCTCTCTCTCTCTTTCTGTCTCTCTCTCTCTCTGTCCTCTCTCTCTCTCTCTTTCTGTCTCTCTCTCTGTCTCTCTCCCTCTCTCTGTCCTCTCTCTCTGTCTCTCTGTCTCTTCCTCTCTCTCTGTCTCTCTCCCTCTCTCCTTCTCTCTCTCTCCGTCTCTCTCTGTCTGTCTCTCCGTTCCACTCTCTCGTTCTCTGCCAGCGCTCGTCTCCCCCGCCCCGCCCCCGCGTTGCTCTCCGCTAGCTCTCGTCTGCTCCGCTCGCCTGCCTGATGCAGTATTAATGGCCCTTCTGGGCGGTGGGGCTGACGTGCGCTGCTACACACACACACACACGCACGCACACATGCACACGCGCGCACATACACATACACACATGCACATTTGCACACACTCGCACTCACTCACACGCACTCACTCACACACACGGTCGCACTCATACACTCACGCACATTCATCCAGCTCTCTCTCTTCGTGTTCCTCTCCCTTCCGTTCAACACTCCCAGGCAGAACACAAACGCTGCTAATCATTTCAAGTGGTATTGATTGATGTGTGTGCGTGCGCATGTGTGTGCGCATGTGTGTGTGTGTGAGCTTTCTTTTATGTGTCAATCATTGCGCAAGTATTATGCTCAAAGCATTAGAATTCACCCCAGTAAAGTGTGTGTGCGTGCGAGCTTGTGTGTTAGCTACACCCTCACCCTCTCTGTGGGATGGGCGGGGCATCGATGTGACCAGGTGGTCTTGTGTTCACTAACCCCCTGCCCTCTGAGGTCAGAGCTACAGAAAGTGCTCCTCCTCCTCCCCCTCCTTTCCTTTCTCTCCCCCTCCTCCCCTCCTTTCTCCCCCTCCTTCCCTCTCCCTCTTCCTCCTCTCTTTGCCCTCTCCCTTTTGTCCTCTCCTCCTCTCTCCCTTCTTCGCCCTCTCCCCCCTCCTCCCATCTTTTCCTTTCTCCCTCTCCTCTCCCTCCTCCCCTCTCGCTGCCTTGGGTCAGGGGTCAATAAGCAGGTCTGGTTGTGTTGAGCACACCTGCTCCAGCAGTGTAATGCAGACATGCTGGATGTGGAACCTCAGACAGTGGCTTCTGTCAGGGCAGTCTGGGGTGGAAACCACCAGCATGCTGGCTTCTGTTCTTATACAGGGTGAAGCTGGGGTTCTTGGTCTTATACAGGGTGAAGCTGGGGTTCTTGGTCTTATACAGGGTGAAGCTGGGGTTCTTGGTGTGAATGGTGTGAACAGGAACAATATTCAAGAAAGTTTGAAGCAAAGTTGCAAGTGTCTGTTTGAGTCCTGCTTCGACTCCACAACACTTATTAACACCTGCTTATCCCTTTCTTTTATCCCTGTTGTCCACCTCTCCCCCCTCCACCTCTCCTCCTCCCCCTCCTCTCCTCCACCTCTCCCCTCTTCTCTCCTCCTCCCCCCTCCTCTCCCCCGCTCGTCTCCTCCAGACCCAGGAACTGGCTCCTGCTGTCAGACGTTCTGGAGCGTCTGAAGATGTCCTCCCGAGCCTTCCGCTCGTCCTTCTCCCACCTGGAGGTGGCCACCATCTCCGAGGCCGAGTTCTACCGCCAAGCCTCCCTGTCGCAGCTCTTCTCCTGCCCCGAAGAGCTGGACGCCTTCCTGCCGGACAGCAAGGAGCTGCTGGACCTGGTGGAGACCAGCGCAGAGCTGGCCTCCATGCTGGGCTCATCTCTGGAGCGTCTGGACAGCCGCTGGGAGCCTAAGATCAGCGCCAAGGTCAAGGGCGCCAAGGTGGCCAAGGTGAGGTCGTGACCTTGAGGTCTGGCCCTGGGGGACAAACGCAGGAGCGTGAAGAAGCAGAGTTGCCGCTGAGAGCTGTAGGAAGTGGAGGCTGTCTAACATGGCAGAGTCCAAGACTTGGATGTTGAAATGGATGGACGTTTTCTCTTTGTGAGGAAAACCGCTCTGTACCGCGTTAAACTGAGAAAATAAACAACCTGCGTCAATATAAATGTAATTATGTACATGTACACATTTACAGCTGCATTTATGTGGTGTGTGTATATACATATATATATCTATATATATATAGATATATATAGACCGAGAGAGAGAGCTGTATAATCTGTATGTCTGCTGCTTTTGTCGTCATGTTTTGGTCAGGTCGTGGTTTTTCGACACTGTTTACAACTATGTACAGGGGCTAGGCTGGTTTTGTCAGTGCTGCCCTGCTTAGAGGTCAAAGGTTATCGTGGTGGCTGTCAGGGGTCATGGCTGTGCACTTTTGGAGGTCTTCAACGACCTATCTGTCAGGTGACTAGATATCTTCAGATCATTGGCTGTCGTACCTTGGGATAATGTTAACGCTGATCTTGCTAGTTCCACAGCTTGTCCTACCTTTATTCTACAGTTTGAAGCCCAAACTTGAGCTTTCTTTTTCTCCTATTTATGACGGCAAGTAAGGAAAACATTTATTTGGGGGCGTAGACATGACGTTTTATGAAGCGTGACGTCAGTGGTAGCTGATGCTTGAAACTTGTAAATATTGAGTGGACCATTTCATTCGACCTAACTGTTCCGGATTGTTGTTTTTGTTTGGCTTCTGTTCAGTCCAAAATATGTTAAGACGTAAAATGAAATTAATATGCTATCATTTGTATTTATATTTTACAACAAATGTCCTTTAAATAAATGGTGATATAACAATGTGTTTATCGTATGATTCTTCCGTTTGCTACACACATTTAAATTTGGCAGGAATTTACATAAAAATGTTGATAGTTTCAAATTCGGAGATTAAATGGGTACGATGTCATGAATGACTCAAAAATATCACAGACTGACAATTTCATATTGTATTAAGAGCCAAGGTTGACGCTGTTCGACAAAACACCGTGGATATACACGGACGTTGACAGTCGCTGCATCACACAGTGCGTGTCTGAAGCGGCGTGTTTTCCGGTTGCGTGTGTCGCTGGATCCAGCTTGGCTATCTGGCGCGGGGCCTTCCTGCGCCCAGGGCACTTTCCCCTCTCTTCTCAGCGGGGTAGACCGTGCCCGCTTCGGGCGCTGCCTCCTACAACGACCGCTTCTCTTTGAAGTCTTCCGCTGCTGCCAGACAGCCATCCCACGCTGATGAGAAGAGACTCGGCGGAGATGACGAAAGTGGAGCACGAGCCACTGCAACAGGTAACAAGACGGACGGGGAGTTGAGAGCGCGAAGAGAAGCCCGGCAAGTGTGTGTCGTATCGTTGAGAATGTTTTCATCGTCGTCAGCTAGAAACCGTCTCTGCCAAACGTCGTCAATATAACCGGTTGCGGTGCTTCACCGTTTGACAGAGGCTAGCATCGCAGCCAGCGCGTGTGTGTGCGCTCGCGCGCGCGCGCGTGTGAGTTGGAGGGAGAGACGAGAGAATCAGCACTCCCTCAGAACTGTCCACGGTGGTTGTGAGTCTGCATCGAGATCAATGTTTTACAGAGAAGCACCGCAAACAAACTCTAGCAACATCATTTACACACCCTGCCCCTGCATAGCAATCTCTCATTATTCTCACCGCCTAAAGGCAGAGCTTGTTTGCGTCTGATGCGTGTTGATTTATCTTATTTACCCTGTCCCTCCGTGCATAAACATCAAACCATTACATTCATGCTTGCTCTTAGTCATCTAGGTTTTTACATAGATATGTGTGAGAGGCAGATACCGGCTGTTATATGGCATCCGGTGTCCGACATTGATTGTCCTCCGTGATCAAATCTAGGTCCGTTGCCCTTGCGTGGTGACAATGATTACGCCTAACTAGGTCCGGTATCTGGCCGTGGGATTCCAAGTAAACCGTACACTAGGAAATTCCATGTTTAATTTGCCAATTAAATACACCACACCTTGACAACAACACGGCCTCGGTGGGTTGAACAGTTAATGTCACGCAGAGTTCGGATGTGTGTGCTTCTGTGTGCGTGTCGCTTACGAAATAAAAATTCAAGAGGGAAAAAAACGATAAATTACAGTAGATGCGCTAATTATTTTTTGTCCCTCAGCAGTTTGGTGCCAGCTAATCCTCCTTATCTGTTAGCGGTGACGTTAGAGTGCTGGAGCGAAGTGGGAGACGGAATGAGCGGATGAGAGAGAGAGAGAGACAGAGAGAGAGAGAGAGAAAGAGAGAGAGAGAGAGAGAGAGAGAGAGAGAGAGCACAAGAGAGAGAGAGAGAGAGCATAAGAGAGAGAGAGAGAGAGCACAAGAGAGAGAGAGAGAGAGGCGCGAGCAGGGGGCTGCACGAGGAAGGAGACCTTGGCAAGTCCCCGGTTTCAAGCTGCAGATGCATCAGTTGGGATGAAAGAAACAAGAGATGTGGCGCGTGTGCACGCGTACGTATGTGTGTGTGGTGTGTGTGGAGGGGGGGTTGGATGACGGGACGGCGTCGTTGTATTTTTTTTATCATTAGTATTATTTTTTTCCTTCATCGCACATCTGCCGTGTGTGTAGTACTACAAGTGCTTGTGTACTTAATTCTTTCCGTCTACGTGTGTTCATGAAGAGAGGACGAAGCCTTGGCCGCTGCACACAAACCGGCCAACGTAGACGCGCTTCTACCCGCGTTCTCTCAGGCGGCTCCCGACGCTTAAATAACCTCCACGCTAATGAATTCCGAAGAGGCCTTTCAGGGCGCCGCATGCTGCCGAGAGAGCGGGAGAGGGAGGAAAGGAGGGAGGGAGAGAAAGGGAGAGAGGGATTGATGTGCGCAGGCAGTCGGCTGAGTGAGCGGGAGTGGGGGGGAGAGAGAGGGGAGCAGAGGGAGATGGCTGAATAGGCGGCATTATTCTACTCTGAGGAAAGTGGAGAGCGTCGGTCCCTGGAGGCCAGGGCTGTGTATTATGATCGGGTGCAGCGTCCTTTGTGTGTACGTGCGTGCGTGCGTGTGTGCGCGCGTGAGTGCGCGTGTGTGTGGTGAATGCAGCAGCCGGCATTGGTGTGTGTGAAGTTGCCTTTAAAAAGGCGGTAGGCCTATGGCGCAAACATCTTTGTTTTGAAACTCAGATTCTCACACACGGCTCATACCTGCCAACATGAGAGGACTGCAATCTCTATCCGGTTGAGCGTTTTAATTACGTTGTTATCAATGCCCAATTACCCTAATCCAAATGACCCTCTGACCTCGTCGGCCAAGACAAACCCCTTTATGCATGCTACTGCCCCAAATAGTTTTCAGCCTCTTTTTCATTCGACCTCTCACTCTCTCTCTCTCTCTCTTCAGTTCTTTCTTACTCTCAAACCTCGAGAGTGAACGTGAAGTTAAAGATTGATTTTTTTGTTTTTGTTTTCTCACCTAACCTTAATAGCCTAACCGCCCTAGACGGGCAGACAAGACCGGCAAACCGAAAATAGACACGGTTCTGACATCAGGCTCTTTTATCATGAAACATCAGGTCACCAATCAGGAAATGGATTGATGTGATCTGGGCCACAGATGCACGATATGCAACAAAGAAGTGTTAGGATTGTAATATGACCAGGGCTACCATCTTTGTAACCTCAGCTGGGCTAGCTAGCGGCTAACCTTATTTAGAACGATAAATCCTACAGAACACAGCTCATTTAGAGATTTCCCCTCGCCAAACGATGTTTTTACCCGGAGGAGGCGAGATGCTGCGTTCACGCTAATCAAATCCCCTTCCCTCCTCACCCCGCCTTGTCACACCGAAAAATAATTATTCCTCCCGTATCACCGCGCCGGCTGTAATTGGATACAATTTAACATTCATCGCATCAGGGCTTGTCAGGACACGCACACATGAGAAGACTCTTACACGCACGCACAGCGGACACGTGCACATCGACACGCGCGTACAAGCGCAAGTTCAATGACCACGCCACTACATCGTCGAAACCAACGTGGTCTAAATATACAACGCAAAAATATATGTTTCTAAAGGCAGGGTATAGGCAAGACTTCGTTTCCTACTGAAGATATATGACTCAGTTCTTGCTGTTAGAAGCTATTCTTTACACGCGCACACGTACAGCTCCGCTCGGAGCGGCACAGAGGAGATGAGAGGGGGTGGGGAGCAGTGTGTGTGTGTGTGTGTGTGTGTGTGTGTGTGTGTGTGTATTCAGCTCTGGCGCACACATTATCACGCCACTCTCCCTCCCTTCCTCTTCCCCTCCGCCTCCTCCTTTCCCCTTGTCTCTCTTCCTCCGCGATCTGTCTCGTATAATTGCATGACGGAGCTAGCTGCCTCTCACAGCCAGCTGTGCCAACGGGCCTCTAAACAGCCCTCTAAACAGCCCTCTAAACAGCCCTATCTGCCTCAGCCTCAGTTATCCTCTACCTAGGATTGGAGGAATTGTTTTTTGAAGAAGAAAAAAAAGATTTAAAAATATACCTTCATATTAAGACTGGTGGCCTAAACGTCAATTATAAATAAAAGCAAACTGACTGGCGTTCAATCAACATTCCACGTCGGTTTTACTCTCAAGCGTCAGAGCACACGTGCTCATATTTGAGATCATAATGTTGTTCTTGACGTAATTTCATTTATAATCAACACGAGGCACGCAAACCATGTTCAATTATTCCAGGGAATGTTGCCGGGTAGCTATGGTTACAACTTCGCTTGATACACTCCTCCAGCTGACCCCTGTCTGACCCTTGGCCAGGGAAGCACGTGTAAGAGCATGAACACACTCACACACTCACTCACACACACTCACTTACACACACACTCACTTACACACACACTCACTCACTCACACACACTCACACACACACACACACACACACACACACAGGACTCCACTCAAATGAGATCTGTCTTCTTCCTGCACAAGTTATTCTGCGCAACAACACCTCAACGTCGTGTGCGTGTGTGTGTGTGTGTGCATGTGTGCGTGTGTGTGTGTGTGCGTGCGCGTGCGTGTCTGTGTGTGGGGGTCACCTCCAAGACACACCGTTGTACACAGACAAGCACCTTGTCAGCAAAATGTGCCCGACTCTCCCCTCCCTGGTCTGTCTGCCTCCCCTCCCTGATCGCCCTCTCTCCCCTCCCTGATCGGCCTCTCTCGCCTCCCTGATCGCCCTCTCTCCCCTCCCTGATCGCCCTCTCTCCCCTCCCTGATCGCCCTCTCTCCCCTCCCTGATCTGTCTCCCTCCCCTCTCCTTGATCTCTCCTCTCGCCTCTGTTCTGCTCCCTCTGCCAGCCTCTGTCCCCAGTCCTGCCTCCTGCCTCCTCCCCTGCCCTGCTCCAGCCGTCACTCAGAGGAAGGGGTGCCTGACAGACTATCAAGGAGCCTCTGGAGGCCTGTGGGTCTTCCCTGTCTGCCCCTACACCAAGCAGACAGCCTGTGTGTGTGTCTGTGTGTGTCTGTCTGTGTGTGTCTGTGTGTGTCTGTGTGTGTGTCTGTGTGTGTGTCTGCGTGTGTCTGCGTGTGTCTGTGTGTGTCGGTTTGTGTGTCTGTGTGAATCTGTGTGTGTCGGTCTGTGTGTGTCTATGTGTGTGTGTCTGCGTGTGTGTCTGCGTGTGTCTGTGTCTGTGTGTGGTGTGTGTCTGTGTGTGTGTCTGCGTGTGTGTGTGTGTGATCTTGAGGTAAACTGCCATTCTCTCCTTTCTTCTGTTTTGTTTTGTTTTTCATTACGTGTTTCCAGACCCTAACCGATCCCCTCTCTTCTTCTGCCTCCCCCCCTCCCTCCCCCCTCTCTCCCTCTAACTCTCTGGGCGGGGTGAGATGTGTCCTCTGTGTGTCATCTGCCTGTGTGTGTGTGTGTGTGTGTGTTAGGAGGGGGGGTAGCTTGTATTGGGAGCTGCAGTTTGATGACATTAAATATTAAGAGGCTGTGATTAATAATGTAGGTTGACGGGTTGTCTCCAGTGACTCCCTCCCTAGCTGTCCACACACACACACACGCACACACACACACACACTCATACACACACACACACATACGCACGCATGCACACATACGCACACACACTAATACACACACACATACTCACACACACATACACACACACACACATACACACACACATACACTCATACACACACACACATACACACACACATACTTTCATCGGCCCCTTCCTATGTTTAACTTGCAACTACCCTTTTTCCCCTCACTTGTATTATTTCAACATCTCTCTTTTTTCACTGCTTTCTCTCTCTCCTTTTCCATTTGGACACGCGCACGCGTTGAGCGCTTCAAAACCCTCCCCCCCAACATACACACG
>BROE01000010.1:3050829-3065291 GCA_036571765.1 Plecoglossus altivelis | reverse complement strand
GAGGGAGGGAGGGTGAAGGTGGATGGGGGGAGTAGGGGTCTTTTAATTACTTCTAAGCCTCCATTAAATAGTTGAGCTGGAGGGGCAAAGAAAGGAGAGGAGGGAGATATGGGGGAAGAGGAGGGGGAAGAGGAGGCGGAGGAGGAGGGAGGGGGGAGGGGGAGGAGGAGGAAGGGGGAGGAAGAGGGTGGGGGAGAAAGAGGAGCGAAGGGGAAAAAGAGGACAGGAGAGGAGGGGGAGGACAGGAGAGACGAAGGAGGTGATGTGGTGTGCATGAATTGTGGTGGGGATGGGTATCCTAAACCTTGTTTTATACAATGTTGACAATCCTCACCATGTTTCCTTCTCTCCGTGGTTTCGTCTGTGGCCAGTTGCTGCGGCGACGCCGTGCGGAGGAGGGCACGGAGGGAGGAGGGAGGCCGATTGGACGTTCGCCGATTGCAGTTTCAAGGACGTGCGATTTATCACCTCCATCGCTCATCTTCATGAGCGGGAGGATGCCGGTGTTACCGGGGGCAACAGGAAGCCCAATCGGAAGGTAATACATGAGATTCCCTGGCTGTTGCTCCCTTTCCCTGGGTGTGTGTGTGTGTGGGTGTGTGTGTGTGTGTGCGTGTGTAAGAGAGAGAGAGAGAGCAAGAGAGAGAGAGACCTTATCCACCCATGATAGCCAGCAAGACAGAACACGTTTGCTCACAACGGTAGAAAGATAAAGAATAAGAACTGGATTAGATGAGTGGTGCATGAAAGAAATAAAAGAAAAAACAAAACGAAAGACAGAGAAAAGGGTGGAAGCAAGAGAAGGAACCTGCCAAACTGCCATTTGTTCCTGTTTACTGACCTTGCCCAACATGTGCTGTTTGCTGTTGACCGTTCAGATGAAGTCAGAGAAGAGGGAGGAAATATCCTCCTGTCTGACTTCCTGGAATCTCCCAGAGCTGTTTATAGGCCTCCCGCTCTCCCCCTCCCTCTCTCTTCCTCTTCCTCTCTCTCTGGAAAGCTCTTCGGCATTTCAGAGCCATGCCCTGCCCTCATGCACACACACATTCACACATAAGCACTGACAGAAATGTTCACTCCATTTCTCACATATCCGTGTTCTCACTTCTCCCCCCCCCTCTCTCTCTCTAATTAATTAAAAAAAAATATATATATATAAATATACACACATACGTAGCTATCCCTTTATCTCCCTTCAATTCCTCCTCAATTCCCCTTCTTCCTGTTTTCATGTGAGAGAGCAAATGAGGAACTCCCACTGAACAGAGTGATGGGACATGGAGGAGGGTAGAGATGGAGGAGGAATAGAAGGGGGGGATTCCTACAGTACATGAAGGGAGAAAAGGAGAGAGAGTGGGAGAACGAGAGCGGGAGGGAGACAGAGAGAGTGGGAGAGGCAGAGAGAGAGAGAGAGCAAGAGACAGAGGGCGAGCGAGAATGTGAGGAGGGGGAGTGTGTAAGAGAGAAAGTGTGTGTGCCTGCGTGTGAACGCGTGTGTGCATGCGTGCGAGGCATGGCTATGTCACACTGAAGGGGTTTCCCTCAGTTCAGCTTCAGCGATAACAGGTTCATTAAGAGTTAATTAGGCCGGAAATAGGGGTTAAGTCCCAGGGGTTCTGACCATGCTGGTGAATAGTTTCTTGTTCATCGTAGGGTAAGGATGTCAAATATAAGGGACCAGTGCTCTTACATATACATAACACGAACTCACCAGGTTGACTTACCGATATACACTAGAATGGATGGCATTCACATTTCCTAATTTTCTTTCTCAATCTGCATCTGAAGACTTAATTCATATACAATCCACTTCTTTTCTCTTTTAGGAAGTCGTGCAAATCGTGAAAGGAAAATGGTCTGATCGCTATATATGTGCGTTATATATATATAATACTTCAACAGACCAGGCCTGTGAAGAGTGGATGCGAACACTACGTGGGTGAGAGAGCGAGCGAGCGAGCGAGCGCGAGAGCGAGAAATAGAGAGCCAGATAAAGGCAGTGCGACGCTTTCTACTAAGTGGTACCGATGACTCATGGAGGTTCACCGAGTCCACGAGAGAGAGAGAGAGAGAGAGAGAGAGAAAGGGGATTATTGTTCTCCTGTGCAGACTAAACACGAGAACATGAGTGCGTACGGCCGTTTTTTCCCGACATACACTTGTTAATCGTCCGTTGGACCATTTTCATTCAATCGACTTACCGCAAAATCCTCCACCCTCTCCAGCACACAGCAGATACCAAAAGTCTGTTTTCAATCACACGGGCAATCGTTTTAACTTCGAAGCCAAGACTTATTCTCTAGACGCTTCAACTCTCTTTAACTAAAATCAAATACAACGATAGAGCGTGCCCCTATCTCAGTAATACAGGGGCAATGAACATTAAGCATTTGCACCAGCCGGTATAATGATTACCATTCCAATACGAATGTGCAACCTAAGCACTAAATGCAATCACATTCGCCGGCAGTCAATTAGTTATGTGACTGAGTCCCTGGAGCCTAGTTTAATTAGTGTTTAATCAGCGTCCTATTTGTCATGGCCAATTTAGTCCTTCCAGCTCCAACCTCAGTCATGATATACTATCTTGCGCGAGATGCCGAGCAGACAACGCGGCTCCGAATTGTGACGTCTTCCCACTCGCCAATTCCAATACATCTTCCTCTTTCGCTCGACCTCAGCACGCGAACAAGCCTTACAGACTCGCGTGACAGTTCTCACCAGGTCAAGTTGTCTACACGCTTCTTCTTCGCGGTTGTACCCCTCACACCATCTTGGTGAAGGCAAATGAGTATTGCAGAACACCTATTTTCACTCCAGAGAATCTATCTATTGAAGAAGAGCAAGTCATTATTGGAGGAAGAAGGCTTTGTAGTTTTGGGGTATGATGTAAGATAGTGTAAAATACTTCTTTTTTTTCAAAGGTTCTTTGAAGCATGAAGGCCTAACAGGCGAGTGAAGGGTTGATTTGATTGGTAGCGCTACTGTGGCGTTCTGACCTGCCATGAATTCTTGATAAGACGAGACGAGAATACGGCATCGTGGTCATGGATGAAACCAAACCACGTTGTTTCTTATAGACTTCTAATTAACGGTGTTACATTACCCCATCTGCGACTAAAGGGCTACATCAACACTTACGTTCACAGGTCCCAACAGCCACGTTCTCCCTGTGTTAAAACAATGTTAATCTTATCTTCATAGGCGACTTCCTGCTAACGCACATGCAGCTCACACTGCTCTGGCCTTCAGATCACCTGTTACTGACATATACCACCTCGTGCGATTTACATATGAGCAAGCCAATTCAAGTGGCATTCAGCCATGACTAACATACATTAGCTTAAGTCAGTGATGTGTGCACGATGTCAGGCTATCTCTGAACGAGTCCGCTCTCCAGGGGTAGAGCTAAAGAGAAAAGCTATGTCAAGCTGCCAAAGATCGCGAGGCAGCCAGATATAGGCACGGCTCGCTCTAATCTCGAGCTCACACAGCTGTCCCCATGGCACCCGCCCCCGGGACACGTTCTTGGGTTGCACTCCGGAGCGCTCGATCTCGCAATCAATGGTGAGAGGGAAAAAAGAGAGACCTGGGCCGAACACCCAGGAAGACAGAGTGAAGTTGCATCATTTTTAGACAGCGCACTCAAATGTTGATCAATGTTCATATTTCCTGTTGATACGTGCATCAATAATGAATAAGGTTCATCACTTTGTGGCATTAGTCATGTTTTAATCGCTGTATCAGCATTTAAATAGAAAAAAACGCACTCTCATGCACACTTTGAAATGGCATCAAGGACAAGTGGTTTGATAGATCAGAAAGCCTCTTGGAATCAATCAATTCCCTAATAAATTTCATACGATTCCCGATGATAGACGTCAATGGCAAGTAACTTTCTGCATTTCCCACAATTATATGACAATTTAGTAGGCTAAACATAGCCTATACTAAGTTATACGGAAATACTTGGTCTACTATCTCCCTTAATCTTATCTGCTATAAACAAATCGAATGGGCTGCAGTTATAAACCACCAATTTTGAAATGTACATTGCATATTTTTAAATAGAAATGTGTGCGTAGCATTTTGGCAAAAACCCAAGCTACCATGACCCTGGTATACGAAGCATAGTGCAATTAATCAAACTGTAGAACAAAGCACGCTTATTTGAAATATGTCCAGCAGGACTTTACACTTCTCACATTTTGAATAAATGTAAACTATTTCACCATGACAGGCCAGTGTTCCCTAGTTACAATGATCAGATTTCAACAGGAGCATCAATTTGCGTATTGATGTTGGGCGTTAGCCTCGCTAGTTCTAACCACCTCAATCGCCCGGTTGAAAACACAACAAAAGTTGCCGCCTCAATGTCCACAACCCCTAATGCCAATCTCCTGTTTGTATCTGTTAGTCAGAGTATTCGCTTTCCGGGTAAGTTTGGACAAAACCGTGTGCAGTCCGTTCAAATGATAATGAAATTGTTTTTCCAAGTCTTCGTCTGACTCCAGTGTGGAGATGTCGAGGGCGGTCACGCCAACCTTTTCTTTCCGTCTCTCGTCTCCTTGAAGGATTCCCCATTCAATGTCATTTCTAATAGACTTCAAAAGGACGTAATAACTATGCATGTCCCCAACGTCTTGGAAATAGGTCGATGTGCCATTGCTAGCAGTCCGGACCGTTTTCGTTTCTTCATCCTCCTCTAAGGGCACGTCTCGCAAAAGACTAGGAACCATCACTGTCTGATCCATGTTATTCACCGCCCCTATGAAGCGGTTCATCGCGTTGAATAAAGAATTCTTCTGATTGTACGAATCCGATATCTGCATCATTTTGAAGATGTTACTCAATCTAGCAAAAACGTAATGAACGTAGACAGGATGCAGCCTGTTGGCAAGTTATAGAGCACCTTTTTCGTTCTCTCTCACAGCCGGAGACCAAATTTAGCGTGCTAATGCTCTTTTACAGATTTAAATTAGGCCAAAGCTACGGTAGGGTCTTGCTAGCTGTCTGGATCGAAATGATAGGTTTGCTGCTAGTTCTAGGGCGTTGTTCCGTTAGGCAATGGATAACCTCCCACAACCTGAAAAACAGCACAAAATACTGTTAGCCAGTCCTCTTTAGCTTCATATGCAAGCTAGCTATTTCCTCCTCCTAGCTGATCATTGAAATCTTCCTGTAGCTACATGTATGTCTAATGCTAGCACGCTATGTAATGCACATCAAGATCTAGCAAGCAGAGGATAAACCTACCGGTGTGTATCTCTCCAGTATCACAACACAATATCTATCTTCGTTAGCTTCTCCGCTCCTAAGGCGTTTGCTTTGGTTTAGCGCTAGTTGTTTTTTTTTCTCTCTCTTGGTTTTACTAGCTGCGGATAACCGGCGAAGATAGTCAGCCAGCTTATGAATATTCATGAGCACACGTCAGGCCACACTGGCCGTTCCTCCGTTTTCAGCCAATCACAGTACGGTATGTCGCTTGCTCATTTGCATCCAAACTACACCCTTCATAACCTTGCCTCCACAAAGCAACAACCAAATTCTATTCTAAGGCACAATCTGACGAAATGTTGTTTGTCTGTTACTTGCTTACGATTCCACGGTTGTTTAGAAATCAACTTCGTCCAAAGACGTATTCGTGGGATAGGTTTTATTAGATCAAATTAGAAAAGGCATAGCTAGTTCTACTTTGATAAGTAGGAAATCTACATATAACCGGAACTTTTCATGCCATGATTCATCAAACAGAGCTGGTTTTGGTGGATGTTAGCGCCACCGTCTGGGTAAATCAAGCATTGCCGATGTTTTCATGGCAACAAGTCAGCATTTTAAAATACACACGACAACATCAGAGACATCGCAGCCACGTCATGTAATGACGGTTTTTTATTAATAGAGATCACAATTGTTTACAATATCAACATACACTGGGTTTGCATGCTAGTTGGTGATGCATTTTAAAAAGTATTTTCCTTTTGTACAAAGTCCTATAATTTCACCTGTCTAATTTTCTGATTCTGAGAATTATTTGCTTATTGGCCAAAGTATTCTAATATCTTTTTTGTTGTTAAATAACACTGATTCACCCAAACCAAACAGTATCCATAACAGAGATTACTTTAGAGTTTTGCACCCCATCCCACCACCCTCACAAAAATATAGTAAACACTCAAATAGAGTCTAAATACACCGAGATTAAGCAAAGGTTTCACAGACACAAATGATGATAACTACCTTGACTAAAACGTGTCGTCAACGGGCGTCTTCCATTGAGAATCAGTCTCTTCTAATGAGCTCATATGACAATCTAACCTAAAGTGTTGAAACCATTTTCCTGTCACACTTACATCACAGTTGAATCGTACCTGTCTCACTGCACCAGTCACACAGTCCCTCGTCTCTCTCGCGTGCTCCTCAACAGGGAAACCTCTCTAGTCTGCCGTTCATGTCCGTGACGTCACTAAGCCTGAATGTTCCCCACGTAACTCAGACCTTTAATTGAGTTCCCTTGAGGCTACATGGTGATTGAGACAACCCTTCGTATTGTGCAATTCACTGTCACGAATACACGTGTCATAAGTTTATTATTTTAGGACCATTAGAAAAGTGGCAACAAGATTACAGGTGTTAGTGGAAATAAATAAATAAAATGAACTCTGGCGATTTTCAGGTTGTTGTTATTGCCAATTAAAGAGAATTGGAGTAAAAAATACATAATCGGATATTGTATCATAAATAACACATGTTAGAAATATTTCAGGCTTACACATTATGCTGTTCACATTGTGTACAAAAGTGATATTTTAAGCCTTTTAGTCGTAAATCTAAAATGAAAATGGATGATTCAGGCGAGAAGACAGTAGTAGACTAATGTTGTCAAACCATCTGAGGTGGGCTGAAACATGTCCCCTGACAATGAATAGGGGAAAGAAAATGGCGTTTTGATAGAAAGTCGCCTTCTAAAAGAGGATGTGGTAAATTCAACATCAATATGAAATTGTGGTAACCAAAAACAGAAGGCCCCAAGGGAGGGAGGGAGGGATCGAGGGAAGGAGCGAGGGAGGGAGCAAGGGAGGGAGGGAGCGAGGGAGGGAGCTGGGGAGGGAGGGAGCGAGGGAGGGAGCGAAGGAGGGAGGGAGCGAGGGAGGGAGCTAGGGAGGGAGCGAGCTAAGGAGGGAGCAAAGGAGGGTGCGAGGGAGTGAGCGAAGGAGGGAGGGAGCGAGGGAGGGAGGGAGGGAGCGAGGGGCTGATATCACTGTGTACTGGGGACTCTAAATAAATAAAGAGGAAATGAAACAGAAAGTAAACCAACACAAATACACAGTCAGACTGAAAGCAACTTGCACAAGGTTGTTTTGAGTAACGGTCAGTTGAAACTTGATGTTGTGAGTCATTGCAATGTCTTGTACTCCGCAAGAAGCAAAGATGTTGTGCGGTTGTGTGTGTGCGTGTGTGTGTGTGTGTGTGCGTGCATGTGTGTGGTGATAGGAAAGCAAGAAACGTTCAGTACAGTACAGTCGAAAGTTAAACCATTTCAATTACCTTATCTTAAAAAATGTTATTACCGTTATTTCTATTTCGCTCATACAGCTAAGTTTAGTAAGTCTAAAAGTATCTTTGAAACGCCATCCAAGTTACCTTTTCAGAAATGTTTTGTAACACACAGAATACAAAGCAGTTCTGCAGTTGTTCCAATTCGACATGATTGGCTCTGAGTACCTATCTATCGCAGACAGATACTGGTGGAAAACTGGGATGTCTTTCTGAGAGATAAGGTCTTGAAAGCGGGCTAATGAAATGGTACGACTGCACGTCAAGGAATGATGTGTTCCAAGAGAGTGAAGAGAGAGAGAGAGAGAGAGAGAGAGAGAGAGAGAAAAACGAGACGTGAGAAAAGAAAAGAGAAGGAAGGAGAGAGAGAGAAATAACCGTGGACGTAAGCGTGGTGCTTAGGGAGACGTAGTTCTCTGTGTTTCCAAGGTGGACCCGTCCTCTCCTCTCATCGCCCTGGAAAAGGGAAGGAAACAGTTTGAGAGATGGGGGAACCAAACCAAAGACTCACTTATTGCGACTTTTGATGTGCGCGTGTGTGTGTGTGTGTGTGTCAGAGAAAAAGAGATAGGGTGAGATAGAGTTAAAGACAGACAGAGAGAGAGAGGAGACAGAGAGAAGGAGACAGAGAGAGAGAAGGAGACAGAGAGAGAGAGAGAGAGAGAGAGAAGGAGACAGACGGAGAGAGAGAGAGAAGGAGACAGACGGAGAGACAGAGAGAGCGAGTGTGTGCGGGCACGTTCTTAACTTCCGATCAAACCACAGAGACCCTGCCGTAGTCTGTCTGGAAGGCATATCTGTCACCTGGAGCCCAGCATGAATAATCCACCTCCACCCCACCTCCACCCCACCCCCACTTCCACCCCCACCCCCACCCCACCCCCACCTCCCTGGAGAGCAGAGGAGGGCAGCCCATCCGTCTACCCTAATGACTGGATCTCTGCCTTCCACCGGGTGTTTAAGTGTGATGGATGACAGGGGGTAACATGGGCTGGCAGGGCTGGCAGCCATCCTCATCCCTCAGCTTCAGAAGGACCGCGTCGCTTCCCTGTTCTCTCCCAGGGCGGGTGCAGCCTGGGACCCCGTCGCCTGCTTCACCCTGCCAACGGCGGCGACGGCAAGCCCTGGCCTGGGTTTGGCACGCTCCGCCTTTGCCGGCAGATCGGTCCCTTGTCGTGAACAAAGAGGCTCTCTTGTATCCACACATGCCCAACCCAATGTCAGGGACAATAACGAAAAACACCCACACAATTCCAGTCGGGTTGGCAATGCCTTCGTATCGTTCTGCTCCATACACTGGCTCCACCGGCTAGGCTGACCGAGCTACACATTGGTAGGCTGTGCGTGTAGCTGGCGATAGCAATCAGGTTTAAATTATATCAGGCTGAATGCTACGAGGGTTAATGTTACAAGGCTTAGCACTGAGGCTAAGCTGACGTGTCCGTGCGAGAGAGAGACAGGCTGGGAGACGAGAGCACTGGCTCTTTAAAACATTATCGCAGCACACAGCCCTGCCAACTGCTGGTAATAAATCGGTGCGTTTAATTGCAAGGCAAACAGCTTTATTTATATTCCACAGCGGCGCAGTCAGGGTCGGCCAATTAGAGGAGGGTTGCGGGGAAGGTTGGAGCGTGTGATAACCCAGTGGTGAGGGGGTGTTTGTGTGGTTTCAATGTGCCCTGTGGGATGGTTGTATTGCACCCTCGGAGGTCTGTGAATCAGACGCACGCGCGCGCACACACGGGCGTGTGCACACGCGCACACACACAAACACGCGGGCACCCTCCTCTCTCTTATCTGTCCGTCACATCTCTCTCTCCAGCCGTGCTCCCTGTCTTTCTTTTCTCTGTCTCCTCCCCTCCATTAAAGTCGTCTCTCTCCGACGTTAAATCATGAAAATGTATGATCGGATGAGTTATATGAGTCATTTGACTGTGAGAGTGTGTGTGTGAGAGAGAGAGAAGGTGTGTGTGTAAGAGAGAGAGAGGGAGAGTGTGTGTGTGTGAGAGAGAGAAGGTGTGTGTGTAAGAGAGAGGGAGGGAGAGTGTGTGTGTGTGTGAGAGAGAAGGTGTGCGTGTAAGAGAGAGAGAGGGAGAGTGGGCAACCCACCATTCCTGTGAGGAGAGGCAAGGTGTGTGTGTGTGTGGGGGTGGGGGGGTGGAGAGATGGAGGGAGGGATATAGGGAGAGAGAGGGGTGTAAGGAGAGAGGGAGAGAGAGTCTGTGTGTGTGTGTTTTTTTTTTTTGTGTGTTTGTGTGTGTGGAAGAGAGAGGGAGGGAGGTGGGCAGTGTTTGTGAGAGGAGGTGTGCGTTAGAGGGGGAGGAGGTGTTTGTGTGTGAGAGAGAAGGTGTGCGTGTAAGAGAGAGGGAGAGTGTGCGTGTGTGAGAGAGAAGGTGTGCGTGTAAGAGGGAGAGGGAGAGTGTGTGTGAGAGAGAGAAGGTGTGCGTGTAAGAGAGAGGGAGGGAGAGGTGTGTTGTGTGTGAGAGAGAGGGTGCGTGTTTGTGAGAGAGACCGTGCGTGTGTGAGAGGAGGTGTGGTTAGGGAGAGGGGAGAGTTTGTGTGTGAAGAGGAGGGATGTGAGTGTTGTGTGTAGGGGGGAGAGATGTGCGATGTGGGAGGGTGCGTGTAAGGGAGGAGGAGAGAGTGCTTGTGTGAAGAAGAAGTAATGCGTGTAAGACAGAGAGAGGACAGAGAAAAAGAAAGAGATTGTGGTAAGTGTGTGGACGAAGAGAGGCAAAGAAAAACAAAACCAAAAAACAAAAAAAGAAGGCACCAGAATCGGATGCTGTCCAAAAGGAGAGGAAAGATAGGAAGTAGGACTGGTCGAGGGAGAAGGAGGACGGGTTGGCCAGGAGGGAGGGGGAGAGGAAACGAGGGAGGGAAAGAGAAAGTAACAGTAAGGAGTGGAGAGGGAGAGAGAAACAAAAAGAGACAGACGAAGAGAGACAGACGGAGAGAGAAAGTGTGTGTGTGTGGAGAGAGAGTGTGGTGTAACCGCGACACGAAAGAGCCAGAGTGCTCTACATCAGTGCTGTCACCAGCATGCAGAAGGAACGACACCGAAAGACCGAACGAAAGGCGACACAATCGACGCCTTTGAGAAGGTGTGAGTGTAAGGAAGGGAGAGACTGTCACAACGAAAGCTGTGCATCAATAAGTGCCCATGTGAGACGAAGAGAATAGTGTAAACGACCGGGGGGTGTAAGAGGAGGCGGAGTGTGGGGCGAAAGGGCAACGTGTTTTCGAAGACCGTGGGGACCCCGCCCCCCCCAAACGGATGCAAGTGTGGACGGACGGGGAGAGGCTGCGTAGGGCGTGCTAATAACGGAGAGAGAGGTGGGTGGTGAGTGGGAGAGGAGGCAAGGTGTGCCAGTGCGTTAGAGGGTAGGGAGGATGGGTGGTGTGTGTGGGTGGACGGGCGGCGGAGACGAAGCAACGGTGTAGTGTGTAACCCACGGCAGAGAGGGGGTGGGGTGTGTTGGTGTGGGTGAGGAGGGTAGTGGTGTGTCAGAGAGAGAGCGCGAGACGCTGTGCTGTGCTGTAAGAGATGAGAGCAGGTGGGTGGGTGTCAAGAGGGGAGAGGCGAGGAGGTGAGATGCGTGTGGTGGAGAGGGAGCGTGTGCCGGGTCGGGTGTGAGAAGCGGATGAGGAGACGTGTGGCGTATTGTGTCCGAAGACGCAGACGGTTTGCGCTTGTAAGAGGCCGAAGGGGTTGTTGCGGTGTTTGTGAGAGGAGGTGGGTGTGTGTGGAGGTGTGTGTTGCGCGAGGGGGTGGGGGGTGTGGGGTGGTGAGAGTGAGTGGGGGCGTCGGGGGCGCGTGGGCGGGCTGGGTGTGTGAGACTGAGATACGGTTAGCCCCCCCCCCCGCTGTGGGGGTGGGGGGGGGTGTGGGTAGGAGAGAGAGGGGCTGTGCTGGTACACGCTGTGTGGAGGAGAGATGGTGTGTGTGGAAGAGGAGAGGAGAGTGTGTTGAGTGTGTGAGAGAGAAGGTGTGCGTGGTAGGGGAGGGAGGTGTGTGTGTGTGAGAGAAGGTGTGTGTGTGTGCGTGTTTTTGTGTTTGTGTGTGTGGAGGGGGGGGGAGAGGGAGTAAAGGAGGGGGAGATAAGAGGAGAGGAGAGAAGTGCTGCGTGTGTGAGAGAGAAGCGTTGTGCGTTGGTAAGCAGGGACGAGGGAGTGGCGTGTGTAGGGTTTGAGGGGTGGTGGAGTGGGTAAGAGGGGGGAGAGAGAGAGCTGTGTGGGTGAGAGAGAGAAGGTGGTCGTGTTAACGAGCGGGGCATGTGTGGTTGGAGAGGAGAAGGGCTGTGTGTGTTGATAGGGTGAGTGGGGTGTGCCAACGCGGTGTGTGAGAGAAGGTTTGGTGGAGCGGGGGAGAGGGAGGGAGAGAAAAAAAAAGAGAGAAAAAAAAAGAGAGAGAGAGAGGGGGAGGAGAGTGTGCGTCGTTGGGAGGGCGACGTGTGTGATGGGAGGAGAGTGTGATGCGGGGCGGGTGAACAGGGAGAGCGGGATTAGTGTGCGTGTGTGGTGAGAGGAAGGTGTCGCCGTGTCAGAGGAGAGGCGAGGTGCTGTGAGTGTGTGTGAGAGCAAGAGCGACTCACCAGCATTCTCAACACGCGGGGTTACACATCTCTATTGGTTGCAGTGATAAAACCGCCCCGACAGGCCGCAGCTAGCGCCATCCAATGATCGTGTGTGGAAATATGAGAGAAGAGAGACCATGCCAGAGAGCCGAGGGGAGAGGAGAGCAGAGAGAGAGAGAGCAAGCCTGGGGGTGTGGGTGAGACAGGAGGTGCGGATAAAGTGATGGCGTGTGTGTGGGAGGACATCTCCCATTCCATAACATAAGTAATACAATTGTAGTCTACCTTAATACCGATGGCAACTAGTAAGTCTCTGAATATGGTTCTAAAAAAGAGAATTCCATGCAAGCATTCCATTCACAGGGTTCATACAAATCCCTGAAATCAATTTAATTTGCGACATAATCATAGCGTAAGCATCTTAAAAAGAACTAGATTAATCCGAGATATTTTTTGATAAAGAGCGGCTCGTCCACAGTTCCTCGCTGAGCCTCTCTGTGTGTGTGTGTCGTGTATGGTACTGTCGGTCGTACGCGTGCAGTCGCGATGGAGTAACGCATCCGTACATGAGCTGCTAGCATCATGTACGCGAGCCAATCCTAGACGTGTGTCACGATACGTTGCAGCACGCGCGTCCATAGCTGTGTCTTGGACACAGACATTGTTCCCAGGCGGGTGCCGGTTTACACCCATAGAATGTCTCGTCTTTACTCAGGGTGCTACAGAGGTCTCATGCCTGCCCACCCACGCAGGTAGATAGACATAGTAGAACCATGGCACGGCGGGAGCTCTGCGGATTAGCGTGAGGGGAGGGGGGGGGTTAGGTGTGGTGGGGCTGCGATTAAGCTGAGACGGCTGCTGGGCTAAGAGGTGTCATTGATCTGCCGACTCCCCCCCTCTCTCTTCCCCCTCCTCCTACTCTTCCCTCTCCCTCACCCCCGTCCCTCTTTCGTTCCCCCCAGATAGCGTTTAACGGTGCAATTAACAGGCTCAGGGCAGCGGATGAGCGGACCACTGCAGGTCGTAGAATGAACGCTTGTTGTGGTGTGTGTGTTGCTTTTATTGCTCAACTCCGCTCCCCCTCAGGCTCAGCCTCTGTTTCCTCCTTCTCTAGCAGTGAACTAGTGGTCATTGCTCAGCCGATGCCGCTATACGGGCTGGCGTCAGGTACCCCCGCGCCGCGACTCACATTTCCTCACGGCAGACCCTCTCCCCTCCCGCCTATATGTACAAGGCGAACAGAGGCGCAGCCGAATGACGCAGCATACGCCGGCGCCTAAGAGGGGCACTGATTCGAAGTGTATCTATATCTTCTTCTGCTCTGTCAATTTCTGCCTGCAGCGCGTACCCATGCTATTTTATTCTCGCCTTGGCGCTAGGTTTCAATCGTGGCGTACTGGGGAGGAGGGGAGGGGATGAGAGGTACAAGCCGAAGTACAGAGGGGGGGAGCGGGAGGAGAAGGAGGAGAAGAGGCGGAGGAAGGGACGAGACTAGATAAAGCAATGGACAATTGAAGAAGGAGCGGAATAGGTCAAAACTAATGGGCATAAGAATTGAAGGAAAGGGCGTACAGACATCATGCCGCGTTTCCTGAGAGTGTGAGAGCGTGTTTTTAATAGCCGACCCTGGAGACTCATTGGCGCAACGGAGGCATGCAGTACGTGGCCACACGCTCGGACTTGATCTAATCTTTATCCAGCTCCACCCACCTATAGTCCTTTGGAACGTCTGAACGTTAGAAGCGGTGCAAATATGCGGATAAATCGTTGCTCTTAGCGGGATTGGGCTGAGAATATTCAGACTAGCATTAAGATTGCTCGTAATCGGTGTTCGGCGATGAGTGATCCTCAAGCATAAACGGACCTCAGTGTTGTCGATTCCATTACGTCCTCATGGTGTTCCTGGCACACTTCAGTATGATGGTATAATGGCCACGACTTGTCTGCTGAAATTTTCTTTATGCACATGTGCTTTCAATCAGATGTTTAGTCAACCAACGACCACAACCTCAGGCTCGGCTAGACACGGAGTTGTGCCGGTGTGGGGGTGGTGTGTGGAGCGCATTTTCAGGGGGGTGGTTCAGGTGTGTGTGTGTGTGTGTTTTGGGTGGGGGTGTGGTGAGTGCGACACCATGCAAACGCAAACACCAACAGGTCGGCACCGTTGCCTGGTGGTATTCTTGGTCAAGAACCGTTATATGTCGCTGTCTGCTGATTCCGATGGGACGCTGCATGTGTGTGGTGCTGTGTGAATGTGTGGTGCTGTTTGACTGTGTGTGTGGGTGTCTTGTTCTGTGCTGTGGTTGTGTGTGTGTGGTGTCTGTGTTT